>APFE031191434.1:98922-128816 GCA_000404065.3 Pinus taeda
CCCTTACATGACATGGGTTAACCACCTTATTTATTACTATGGCCCATTCCATTATTACATTATTACCTTGGGTACCTCCCTCGGTACCCCATATTACCCCCCCTAGGTTCATCTTGTTGTCCACTACATGCATGTTGATGTTTGTGTAGATCACATTTCATCTTTTGCATGCTTAATTTCATCTCTTCACATAACTCTCACATACATATCACAATATAAATGAAAAATTCAAGAGTATGGAAGTTCAAAATATGTACTAAGCATTTTATTCCCTATCATTCCTTCCAAACAAAGAAGCATCGACCTCCAATGCCATTATGGGAGATAGAAAAAGTTGGCTTCCACTCATTCATTGTAATCTCATATTAGAAACCAAACATTGTAATCTCATAATGTGGAAACTAATTGAACACTATTCAGACACAATGACTTGGTGTCTTTTCTATAATCAAGATACTATAAAGGCATTTGGATGGGGCATACACTTCAAGTTTAACTTTTATGTCACCAATTTAGACACCAATTTTTTTACTCTACCTTATTTAATAATTAAATAATTCACTTACCTCCAATCTTGACAATGATCTTGGAGATGAACTTCCTTTTCTTCATGTTTAATACACACTAATATGATTTTCTCTCACTGTTCATGCTAAACATTAGCAACAGTTTCATTAGTTGCATTCTTTATTGCTTATGCAACATCAATGCCCTTGCACATCCTTCCTCCTTCCATCATTACAATTTGAAATTGGCATTCATATCCTTCGTGTTCAATATTGCTGCACTTAAAAAAAATACCATTAAACCTTCCTGTTGGGTTAAACTTGACTCAGTGAAAGAGTTAACGAGTTAAATTTGTTTTAGGTTAATAATGGTAGTTTTTGGGCCCTGGTAGCCCATGGTATTGTGCTTGTGGAATGCATTTAATGAAGCCTTTAAAAGGATTGGGATACTTCATTGTAATGGACCTCGAGGTGAGTGGTGAAGGTTCACTTGACCAGCTTGGTTGGATTTGGTCAAGGGAATAGGTGTATCTTTGGTTGGTTTTTTAGGGTAAATTGTGTCAATGATGTGTACATGATTTATGTGTTTTATTGTGCCAGTTAATGATTTTTCTCACTTTCTCTCATCCCTAACAACTAGCATTAAAGCCAAAGGCTTATTTCGTTGATAAACTTATAGGAAAGGAGGTTTCATAGTTTGAATGGGAGGAATGGAAAGTCAAGAGGACAATGACATTTGTAAGTGTGGTAAAAGAAGCAATGGACATGGTGAGTGCATTCCCATGGAGTCTTAATTGTAATAACAACGATGCATTTAAAAGATTTAATTTATAACAAAGTTGAAATTTTTAAACTGCATGTAAATGGGCATATGAATATAAGACTGGATTAGGCATACATACCCCTTGTAAATTACTAGTAAAGTTTAGACATAAACCTAGGTGATATGGGCATGTTGGATTTCCAAATACCTTGGTTCTAAACTTTAACGAGAGTAGGACCTAGATAATTACCCCAATTTAAGTTTAAAGGAGGGAATGTTGGGTTAAACTTGACTTGATGAAAAGGTCATAGAGTTAAATCCATTTTAGGTCAACAATGGTAGTTTTGGGTCCATGGTTTTGGTAGCTTGTGGTATTTTTCTCATGGAGTGCATGTAATGAAGTCTTTAAAAGGTTTGGGACATTAATTGTAATGGGATTCCAGGTCGTGAGTAGTGAAGGTTCATTTGGGCGGCTTGGCTGGATTTGGTAAATGAAATAAATATATCTTTGGTTGGTTTTTCCAATAAGAGTTTTCCAAGATAAATCATATGTCAATGATGTGTGCATGACTATTTTTTTTTTCTCTGGTTAATTACTTTTCTTTCTTTCTCTCATTCCTAATAACTAGTATCAAGTTGAAGGTTTATTTGGATAATAAATTCATACGAGGGTTCTTGGTTCAAATGGGAGCAAGTGCATGATGATGTTTGTAAGTGTCAGTAAAATAAGAAATGGACATGGTGAGTGCATTCCCATGGAGCATTGATGGCAATAACATATGATTGTAAGACTTGGGTAGGCATACATACCCCTGGTAAATTACCAATAAAGCATTGGAATAGGCCTAGGTGGGGGGAAATGCAAAATTTCCAAATAAACTTGTTATAAAATTTGAGGAGAGTAGGACCTAGATAATTACTCCAAGTCAAGTTTTAAGGGGGAATGTGGAGTTAAACTTGACTCAATGAAAAGTCAACGAGTTAAATATGTTTAGGTCAATAATGGTAGCTTTTGGGCCTATGGTTTTGATAGCCTTTAATATTGTGCTCTTGGACTACATGTAATGAAACCTTAAAAGGTTTCAAATACTTCATTGTAACGGGACTAAAGGTGAGTGATGAAGGTTCACTTAGATGGCTTGGCCATATTTGTTTAAGGGAATCAATATATCTTTGGGTAGTTTTTCTCGTAAGTGTTTTCCAGTGTAAATTGTGTGCCAATGATTTATGTGTTTTTGGGTTGTTGGTCAATTATGTCTAATATTTGCTTATTCTTGTCACTTCTGCTTTTTCCTTTGCAATAACAACTCCCTCTATTTGCATTGCAACTTCCTTTGGATAACTAAACTCTCAGTATGCATTATGCTCATGTTATCTTTCTTCTCTTGCACATTCCTCCCACATAATTGCCCCCACATGGGATCACTCTATAGAGTGGGAAATCTTATAGAGATTATAAACATACTTCCTTCAACCACATAAAAGGTTCCGGCAATAAAAATAAAACAAAGGTTTTCCATTTCATTATTTCTTTAACATTTAATTGATCTCTCTTCAACAAAAAATATTGAAATAAAGGAACTCCCTTTCATCAACAATTTGAACTTGTTCATTGATCCGTTTTGGATCAAACAACCACCCCTTTGCCACCATCCTCATCCTTCCCCTTAGGGTGCTCTTATGCAATGGAAAGAGCCACTAATCTATTGCCACATTTTAGGCTCATGGAGCTTCAGGAGTTCTAGGGCCTCATGATGAGGTTTGTAAGCGGGGGCTTATATTGATCAATTCGTGTTGTTAGCAGTCACCCACCCATCAGGTAGATTTGTTCATTTATTTCTGATGGTTTTGTCTACCTTTAGGTGGTGAGTTACAATGTGTTTAATACTAAAGTAGGATTTACATTAGAACTCCACTTGCACATAGCCTACATGTTACATTTATGTATAGTATTTCACTACCAAGTTGAACTCTATGTAGAAAAGCCTTAGAGAAATCCATTGCCATGAAAATATGAGCATAGGTGATAATATGCATAATTTATGTTTCTTCACTTTAAAAGACATTTTCTAACTTTTTTTTACAGTCAAAACCCAAAAAATAAAGATGTGGGTTAGGGAACCTTACCTAAGTTGGTGATGAGGATAGGGTGTTCATAGTTAAGTTAAAAGTTGGGAACCATAGTTTCATGTGGATTCTAGTGTTTCCCAAGTTAAACTTCACAATTATGAACCCTTTAGCGAAAGGACATTTAAAGGATTCTTCTTAGATTTATGAATTCTAGGTTGTTGAGATCAATTAACAAGATCCATAAGTTTTTCCTAGAGTTTTTAGATATTCATATTAATACCATCCAATGAAAGTATATGTCATTGATGTGGTAATGTTCATCTATCACTCTAGATGGCATGGGGCCTTCTTGGATCATTTGAAGTTGCCTAGTAGATAGGTTGAGGGATGTCATGAATCCAACCTAAGGTAAATAGTTCGTTGCATGATATTTGAGCCTTGTTTATGGATTCATTCAATATTGTTAGAGTATTATTGGACTATTGGGAGTAGAGGATGAAGTAATTATTATCACAACTATAAAAAAGGGGGTTGCCAAATATTTTCCAATGTATTTGGAGTTAGAGGTGATGAGAATATTCATTACTAAATTAGTTGGATCAATGTGATTTTTATTTGGTGTTGGAAAAGATTAAAGGAAATCATAGAGGAGAGAGAGGGAGGATTCATCAAGGAAATAACAATGGAGATCAAGGCTTTGACAAGAGAGCAACTAGGAAAGAGCTTTAGGTGTGGTGTCTCAAGTAGTCTTATTAAGAGGTTCCACATATTCATCTAAATTATCCTTTTCTTGATCCAAAGGGGATTATAATATGTTCAAAATTTCTCGAAACCAACGCCAAATCATAGTGTTCTTTGTCTTGATTCCAACGCCGCTTGAATCGCCTTAATTTGATGTCATATGAGAAATTTATGATGTTCTGAAGCTTTTGCCCAACAACTAAAAGTTAACTTGCAGGGTTGAATGGGATGCTAATTGGGTAGTTCTTACGATGACGTCATTAGCTGACTGTATAGGGTACGATGTCAAATGGACCAATGTGGGATTGACATGTGGCAGGGTTGTACAATTGGGTTGGCAGTTTGTGATTGGTCGCAGGTTGTTGAAGTGGTCGAATGAAGAAGTGCCACGTGACCCTCACACATTGGCCAAAAGTTTTATTAGCTAGCCAACCGGCTCGACGGGGTTTGACCCTTGGACCTCGTCGCAAGAAACTGCATATATCACCAATGTGCCATCGATTATTTCTTAATTGGTGGTTTAATTTAAATGTGAGTTCGAGTGCATTTGGGGGAAGGGGCTGGGTGGTTAGAGTTGGTCCCTAGGCACAATACACTGCACATGAACAATGTGACAAGAGAGGAAGCTAAGATGGGTGGGGCAGGCGGTTAGCCTAGCCCTCGGCCACATGAGCCATGCAATCGCCCCTTGGGGCTGAAAAATCAACGCTTAAGGGGGTTATGGGTGGAATTAAAGAGGCAACATTTTGCACCTTTTTTGGCAGGAATCCGCTAACGCCAGGTGCATTTGTCGCTCAACAGTTGGCGGAAAGGCAAAATACGTGGAAAAATTAGCCAATTTTGCAGATTTGCAGAACAAATAGCAGAGTTTTGTTCTAGGGAGTTTTTTTTTTTACATTATTGAGCTCAAGAAGAGCCTAGATAAGGGTTTTTGAGCATTCTGGACACAATGGTAGTGTCATTTTTGCAATTTGAGCTATGTAAACTAATGTGATTTCATATTGGAACATATAATTTAAAGACCCAACATTGGAATTTGGACCCAAAGACGTAGCTCAGGAGGGGTGAACTCCATCATCAAATTGTTGTTTGTGTGATGTTGTTCATGGTCTATTTTTCTCTACTTTATTTTTGCAAACTTAACTAAAAACACTAAGTTTATGTGCTTTTTAAAATTGATCCATTGCCCACAAGTCATTAACTTGCTTGCAATTTTTTTATGAAACCTTCATGTTTTTAATTTCATATCAGTTTGGTATCATAGCATGGTTGTTTTGAAGGTTTAACTGTGTTTGCAAGTGTTTTCTTGATGCTTACAAGGTTAAAGTTGAAAAGAGGAGGAGGAGTGCTTGAAGAACCAAATCCTAAAATTGGTTCAAGGAGGTCACAAACTCCTCAAACTCCACCAGTCATGGCACATGAAGAAGGACATGAGATGATGTCAGAGGATGAAATAGATTTCAGAAAGGATTTTAATGAAATGTCTGAGATAGTGAAAGTTTTATATAAAGAGAGGACAACAAGGTTGCATGGAGAGAGTTCAAATCAACCAAAAGGTAATGGTGGTGATGGGAGTAAGCCTCCACCACCACCTCCATCTACACCTCCATCTTCACCTCCTTCAACACCTAGACATACTCCTCCTAGATCTCCGAAAGGACATGTTAAGTCTCCTTTGTTGAAGCTTGATCTCAAGTTTGAATTGCCTATGTGAAATGGGGAAGTAAATGTTGAAAACTCGGATAATTGGGTTCACAGAATTGAAGTCTATTGCAGGATTCAAAGGATTAAGGATGATGTGACCAAGATCCAACTTGCTTCTCTTCGTCTGGAAAGTGCAACTCTCATATGGTGTGTAACACCCTCCTCCCACATCTACCCAAGTAACTGACCAACCAGGGTAAAAATGTGACGAGAAGTTACTACGATATGATTTGACTTCCTATGTGTCAGTTAAGGAAGTGGAACCAATGGAACACATCACATAGACCTTCCACATCAACAACAAAACTCCCAGGAGCCTTCCCAACCACTCAGGTAACCAACCCCTGAGACCAGCTGAAATTTTAGTGTATCAAACCCCTAGACTCTCCCTTGATATGGACAAGGGTGTGTCTAGGAGGCTCCAAAAGCTCCTACAACAAGGGCAAGGGAGCTTCCAGGGACTTTTTCCCCTAGTATTGTGCTTGCGAACTCGGGATTTGTGCCACTTTTTCAGGCCTAGAGCCCAGGTCACTACCCAAAACTCAATGACACCTTTAGAAATGGATTTACACAATATAACAAAGATACATTTGCAAAAACATCAACAAGGACTGGACTAAAACCCTACTAGCTATGACAGGCATTTTGTCAAATATGTCACAAACATGAAAGCTATAGGTCTTAACAACATAATTGAGCATAGGGGTCTCATACTTATCTGAGATTCCTTATGAGGTATTGTTTCCTTATCACATTAACTGCATTATCATCTATTAGGCCATAGATACATTGCTAATTCATTTAAAATTAAAAACATGATGAGAGCCATACGTAGCCACTATCATAATACATGTTCATAACCATCATAACAACAACATAGATACTAAAGAAACAACAACCATATAATCAACATATAAACTAGTATAATACTCACGAATTAATAAGGAGAAATAACCTCATATTAATGAATGCAATGACCAACTAGGTTTGGGACTTCCACGAACCACTCGACCATAGATTGGCTGAACCAAATCTTTCTTTCATCCAATCACCCCCGTGACATATTCCAAGCATGAATGTGGGATCTCATGGATCAATCCATCAAAACTGAACCAGGGTTTCCAGAGGACAAACCACCTCAACCCATCAAACAATGATTCCACCTCACAATCGAACATCACAAACCATCACCATATTGGTCTCTACCCAAGCCTTCCAGGGCTTCAGAGCATTTGTTCTAACCAAGGCTTCCAGGACTAGTAACTCAACCCACAACTACTGCTGGGCTCCAGAGCATTTGTCCAACCAAGCCTCCAGGACTAGTAACTCAACCCACCAAGGGCTCTAGATAGTTTGTCCAACCAAGGCTCCAGGACTAGTAACTCAAGCCAAGTTATTACAGGGCTTTGGAGCGTTTGTCTAACAAAGGCTCCAGGAACTAGTGACTCAACCCAAGCTAAAGGAACATGAGAACCAACCAGAAAACAAAAGGAAAATAACCCATAACAACATGGCTATCCATGAAATGGAAAGGCTAGCAAATCCACTGCCAATCCAAGCAATCTCCAAGCCAATGACAGATCATGACCAAAAAACCACATGCATATGCCATGTGTGCCAAAACTAGTGAGGAAAACATACATGCAACTTAGTACCTGTAAGAAAAACCCGTTGTAGCTACTGATCCCGATGTCCTGTTGCACTTTCCTTCTCTTCCTTTACCTTATTTCTCCAAACATCCAAGTATGCCACACTCTCCAAGAGCGCTCCAAGAAAACTCTAAGTGTCTAAGAGTATGAGAGAGAGATAATAGAATGAGAGCTCCAAAACTGAACTGACAAAAAACTACACTAACCAAGCCTGAGCAAAAATCTTACACTGACCAAGCCTGAGCAAAAGCTTGCCAACTGATCCTCATAAGTCTTTTTATCAATGAGGCCTCTATTTTCTTCACTTTCCATTATTTTCCTTCAATTTCCTCCTCACATGCAACATGTGACCTTTTACCTTCCTTTGCTCCTAATTTCTATTATTTTCATAAATAAATGTGCCAAAAATGTCATTTTTCCTTTTCAAAGCCTTTGCCATTGCCTTTGTCAATTTCCTTAGCTATAATAAACTGAATGAACACCTACACTAGGATGTCTTTCCCACCATTCAACTTGGAATATTTGTCCCATGATCATGGTCATATATTTTTATATTTACATGATTTTTTTTTTTTTTTTTAATTAGGGCTGTTACAGAACCCTCCCCCTTGGGCGAACCCCATCCTTGGTGCTCAATGAAACCTATAACCAACAAGACTGTTGGAAGAAAAACATACTGCCCATGGAGCTTTATAACATAGCTCATTGCAGTATTTACAATGACCATCCGCTAAAACATGAAAACCATATTGTTTATTGGAGCTTTATAATACAACTCATTAAGGTATTTACAATAATAACCACATATACACACATACACATTTGCTTCTTCCAAAAAATAATCATGCCGCCTGTGGAGCTTTATAAATCTAGCTCGATACAATATTTACAATGATATACACATATACACTTATGCACATTTTCTCAACCAACAAATAAAAGGATACGATGCCTGCATCCACAACAAGGGAATCCAGAGGTTCACACCTCTACCCTCAAAGTAATACCAGGATCCACCTCCTTCCCAGGAAGTCCAGAATCCACTACAAGTTCAAATCTACATCCAATGTCTAATGCTATAATCTTGCGTTACTTGTCCCCTCAGTGAAAAATTACCGTCTCATTTTTTCAGGGCACACTCCCAATGTGCATTTGATTCCATCTGGAAATTCGAATGACCAAAATAGATATATCCTCGACGTTCCCTTCTTTGCTACACAGTCCCTCGGGCAATTTAGTCACCCCCTTCCGTGCAGTCACACACCTTCCAAGTTTCATTGGCACCCCCATCCCAGGCAATCCATCCCTCGGCAAGGTTTCTTCACATCAGAAGGTAAAAAAGCCAAGGCATATCCCTGCCTTAAAACCATCATACTAGTTATAGCATGTTCATGGCAATCAATGGACACTATTGGGTACTAATGTCCCACAATGGCCCTGCTCCTAAATGCTTTACCAACATACTGCTGCCTGTTCCAATTATTTTTGTTGTTGTTGCTAATTCTTGTCATTAGTTTTGACCACCCAACTGGGCATTTCATGCTTTCTTGTACCAAGCACATAATTTCCATTAGACTCAAAACGAATTGAAATAAATTCAAATCATACCTCATTAGTAGCTCGTCAACAAAGAACACTTTCAATTCTGTTCACTTCTTGTCATAACAAGTCAAACTAACTATTTGATCAAATCATGTATAAACATATTACATTTGGTTAGCTCAAAACACAACCATCATAAATTAAAATCATGAATCACGTGAAATCATCATAAACCATAATCATAAATCACATGTAACCATCATAAGTCAAAATCGTAGATTACATGCATAATAAACTAAAATAAAATACTGATGCTTATTCTTTAATCAATCATTAGCTTCTACCTTTGTCCTTATTCTGTACACACACCGTATCAGTTGCCACACCTGACAAACACTTAGGGTCTTCTCCTCAACCATGTGCACATACACATAGTGTGCATCACACACATACAACCACACATGACATACAACACCATGCAATACATGCACCTACACCTGACATACCACACATACACCTATACCTAATGTACAACACAACAAAATACATACTCCTACATCCAGTGTACACCACAAAACAATACATACACCTACACTCGGTGTACAACACAACACAAATATGTACACATAGTACAACACAATGAATACATATGTCAAAATACCACGACTACATAATGCACATACATAGTACCACATGCCTGCAACACAACATGTACGATGCACACACAATATCACATGTACACTTGTACCATATGTACAACATGTACACAGTACCACCTGTACACAACTCCACCTACACAACATGTGCACAAAATTACATGTACATGACACCACTCGCACAACGCGTACACAACACCACATGTACACTACAACACATGTACAACGTGTACACAATACCACATGCACGACATGTACACGACACCACATGTACACAACTTCACATGCACGAAATGTACACAACACCCCCTACACACAACACCACATGTACAACATGTACGCAACACCACATGTACAACCATGCACACAACACCATATGTACATAGTACCACTTGTACAACATGCACACAACACCATATGTACATAACAACATATCCAACATGCACACAACACCGCATATCCATCATGTGCATAGTACGATATGTGCACAACATCGCATATCCAACATGTACATATCACCATTTATACCCAGAACTGCATATGCAATATGCACATAACACCATAGGTACAATCACTAAATATAAAATATGCATGACATATACACAACAATAACACTGCACATCCAAGACCACACTACCTCTATCAAGCAACCTTACTTCCAATGTCTCCCCGCCATCCATGCTTATCCTAGCATGCCACAGATCACACTGTTTTCATTCTGCTGATGTTTCTCTCAGCATTAGCCTATCCATAACATAAACGTAGACATAGTATAATCACATAATATCAATTCATATCCACGTGATACTGACCTTAGAGATTTTTCAAGCTACTCTTCCCACTTGATTCCTCATGAAACAGGAATCTCTTCATGCTATTCACCTGCATAAGCAATCATTCCTCCACAAGAACGATTCTTGATGACCCTGTCAGACAACCGTATGTATACATACATATATACATATAAACATCAACATAAAACAATCATGATCACGTCAGACAATTACATACATACATACATACATACATACATATATACATGCATACATATATACATGCATATATATAAAAATTAACATAAACACGATCACAACATAATTACTAAATATCATAAGGTCAAGGTTAAGAGAACTCCCTTTATCCATGCACAACATGCACAACATTGAGAACAATCGTTCCAACATAGCCAAGGAATCAGATGGCTCACATCCATTCACTTTACCTTTCTTATTAGCTTTCTCATGATTGTCCTGCCACCATCCATTTACACTAATGGACCCAAGCAACTTAGCCGACCATCATATTCTTACCTTTAGCTGCCCTTACACATGCACCAGCTTCATCCGAGTCTTTCATTACCTATTGGGTTCCACACAGCTCTCCCAGATTTCCATCAACTTTCTTCTTTCCCAACTAATTCCCAATACCCTCAATACATAAAAGGAAAGAACAAGAAACAAACATGAAGAAAATCATGAAAACTAATAACAATACGACACCACAAACAAAGTGGCAAGATCATGCACTAGACATAACAAAACTGCAAATCAAGTGTAAGCAAATGAAAAAGTACCGAAAGCACAAGACTCTCAACAGACACCATGACTCAATCCCCATGGGTTCCTAATGCTTCCAAGGGAAAGCTCAAATCGAGCCTTTTTCAAGGTCCCATGGAAATTTCTTTGCCATGCAATTCTCTGTATCATATTTCCATAACACATAACTATCAGTGCATAAATAAATGTAACAATATACCAATTATCTTACCTTGTTGTGCCAATCACGCTGCCTTGTAACTGAACGCACATGTCAATCACATGTTCCAAAGATCAAGACAACATATCTACTAATTTGAAATCAACCTTTACCAAGACTAACAATCATGTCATAATCCATAGTCAACTCGTAGTCATTAGATATAATGCTACAACTGTTACCTACTTACACTCAAGTACATATCAGCTATCTCAAAACATATGTGTTAGTACAATCATTTTAAAACAAGATCATTTGAACACATACTCATATTATGCAATTCATCAAACATTCAACCAACTTACAAACATACCATGTTAAATAAATCAACTAGACGACATAATAGACACCAAACACTCAAACACCAAATAGACGACATAAGCCAACTCATATCTTAATGTATCTCAGGGGAGGCTATCTCGTCTGCACAATCAATCCAGATTAGCATGATATAACTTCATGACATATCAAATAAAACATAAATAAGGTCATGATATCCATAATAGTCACTAGCTAACATGTTTACATCATAAACTCATAAGCAATTATCATTCATACATAATAATAACATATGCACAGTCAATCTAGATCAATATGCCATAATATCACAACATATTAACTCATACATGAATGCCATAACCCTAACCATTTGCATAGAAGAATCCAAATTAGTATGATACATATAACATCGATATATTAATGTAATAATCCTAATAATCAAGTTACTAGCATATAACAACAAGAAGTTATATATCATGCTCATCAACAACATATAACCTAATCATCAAGCTAACTATCATATAAAAACAACAAGTTAACCTTTAACATACTCATCAACAACATATAACATAATCATCAAGTTATCTAACATAAAACACCAATAAAAATGCATACAACCACTGATCACTAGCATTCATGTCTATCTGACACATGTGCATATGACTACACTAATCAACTAGCATCTATCATATATGTAACCATAACATCAATAGAATGAAAGGCATACACATAATCATAATGAATATAACAATCCTTAACCTACATACCTACATGCCCAACATACAAACCTGTATGACGACATGCCCTTACCTTGAGCTCCAATGCTGCAACTTCACTTTGATGATCTACATCTTCTACTTTATCTCGGCCAACTCAATTGCATCATAACATACCAATAACATTATGATGACCTAATTGCATACAATGACCTCACAATGCATGTATGACTTGCCATACATGCATAACCATGACCATGTCAATGCATGTATAAAAACATATAGACACTGACATGCATAACAAATGCATATACAACCAACATGCATTCATGACAAACGCATCCCAACAACAACATCATCAAATCCTACATGGAAACACAACTGTAACAATGACCACTACCATGCATACATAACAAGCACATATACAACTTGCATGCATGCATGAAAAACAAATTCTGCCCATCCAGTCCAAGGGTTGAATGATGCTATGATACCACTTTGTGGTATCAGATATCACCCAAAAAGAACGAAAACTAGACACCACCCAAAGAGAATGAAACCCGCTTTGATACCACTATGTGGTATGAGATACGACCCAAAGAAAGCGCAATCCACTCTGATACCACTCTGTAGTATCAAATATGACCCAAAGAGAGTGCAACCCGCTCTTATACCACTCTTTGGCATCACGTATGACCTAAAGAGAGTGCAACTTGCTCTGATAACACTCTATGGTATCAGATATGACCCAAAGAGAGTGTAACTTGGATCTGATACCACTTTGTAACACCCTCTTCCCACATCTACCCAAGTAACCGACCTACTGGGGTAAACATGTGACGAGAAGTTACTATGATATGATTTGACTCCCTATGTGTAAGTTAAGGAAGTGGAATCAGTGGAACACATCACACAAACCTTCCACATCAGAAACAGAACTCCCAGGAGCCTTCCCAACCACTCAGGTAACCAACCCTTGAGACCAACTGAATTTTTAGTGCATCAAACCCCTGGACGATCCCTTGATATGGACAAGGGTGTGCCTGGGAAGCTCCAGAAGCTCCCACAACAAGGGCAATGGAGCTTCCAGGGACCTTTTTCCCCTGTGTTGTGCCCATGACTCTGAGATTTGTGCCACTCTTTCAGGCTTAGAGCCTAGGTCACTACCCATAACTCCATGACACCTTCAGAAATGAATTTACACAACAAAACAAAGATGCATTTGCAAAAACATCAACAAGGACTAGACTGTACCCTTACTAGCCATGACAAATATTTTGTCAAACATGGAAGCTATAGGTATTAACAACATAATTGAGCATAGGGGTCCCATACTTATCTGAGATTCACTGTGAGGCATTGTTTCCTTATCACGTTAACTTTAATATCATCTAGTAGGTCATAGATATATTGTTCATTCATTTACAAGTAAAAACATGATGAGAGCCATACATAGCCACTGTCATAATACATGTTCATAACCAACATAATAAAAATAGAAATAGCAATGGAAAAACAACCATATAATCCACATATAAACCAATATAATACTCATGAATTAACAAGGAGAAATAGCCTCATATTAATGAATGCAATGACCAACAAGGTTATGGATTTCCATGAACCACCCAACCATAGTTGGATGAACCAAATCTTTCTTTCAACCAATCACCCCCATGCCATATTCCAAGCATGAATGGGGATCTCATGGAACAATCCATTAAAACTGAACCATGGTTTCCAAGATCCAAACCACCTCAACCCATCAAACAGTAATTCCACCTCACAACTGGACATCACAAACCATCACCAGATTGGTCTCTACCCAAACCTGAGCATTTTTTCCAACCAAGGCTTCTAGAACTAGTAACTCAACCCAAATCTACCGTCGGGCTCCAAAGCATTTCTCCAACCAAGGCTCTAGGACTAGTAACTCAACCCAAGCTGTTATAGGGCTCCAAAGTGTTTGTCCAACCAAGGCTCTAGGAACTAGTAACTCAACCGGAGCTAAAAGAACATGAGAACCAACCAGAAAACAAAAGGAAAAGAACCCACAACACCATGGCTATCCAAGAAATGGCAAGGCTAGGCAAATCCGCTATCAATCCAGGAAATACTCCATGCCAATGACAAATCATGACTAATAAACCAGATGCATATGCCATTCATGCCAAAACTAGTGAGGAAAGCATACATGCAACTCGGTACCTGCGAGAAAAACCCACTCTAGCTGTTGATCATGATGTCCTCTTGCACTTTCCTTCTTCCTTTGCCTTCTTGCTCCAAAAATCCAAGTATGCCACACTCTCCAAGAGTGCTCCAAGAAAACTCTAAGTGTCCAAGAGTATGAGAGAGAGAATAGAATGAGAGCTCCAAAGCTGAACTGACAAAAAGTTACACTGACCAAGCTTGAGCAAAAAGTTTACATTGACCATGTCTAAGAAAAATCTTGCCAACTGATCCTCAAAAGCCCTTTTTTATCAATGAGGCCTTTATTTTCTTCATTTTCCATGATTTTTCTTCGATTTCCTCCTCACATGCAACCTGTGACCTTTCACCTTCCTTTTATCCTAATTTCCATTATTTTCATAAATAAATATGACAAAAATTCCATTTTTCATTTTCAAAGCCTTTGTCATTGCCTTTTCCAATTTCCTTATCCATAATAAACCGAATGAGCACCCACACTTGGATGTCTTGCCCACCATTCAGCTTGGAATGCATTTCCCATGACCCTGGTCTTATGTTTTTATATTTACATGGTTTTTTTTAAACCAGGGCAGTTACATGGTGGAAGACCAGACCTCAAGAAGACTTAAAGAAAAATGGTAAAATTATCTCTTCTTGGAATTATTTTGTAGCTGCATTGAGAAGGCAATTTTGTCCATTAGCTTACATGCAAAAAACAATTACAGATTGGAAAATTTTTAGACAAGCTAAAGGTCAGAATGTTCAAAGTTACACATAAGAATTTAGAAGAAGAGCTTTAATCTTGGGTGTAGATTTGTCTTCACAAGACACTCTCCTTAAATACATAGGTGGATTACATAGTTATTTGAGACATAAAATTCTTATGTTTAATCCCACCAATCTATATGAAGTATGTGTTCAAGAAACTCATTTAGAAGCAAGAGGGAAGAATGTTCCTCAAGAGAGTAGCGAGAAGCCATCCAAATGTGGAGAGAAAGGAAAGGGGAAGTTTAAAGGCAAACGAAAAAATAATGCTACAGTCAAGAAAGAGGGAGAGAAACTTACCTGTAAACATTGTTGAAAAGAAGGGCATGATAAATGCTATTGTTGGAAACTACATCCAGAAATGAGACCAAAGAAGTTTAACAAGGGGAAACAAAAGACTTTTGCAACAACTCAACGAGATCTAGCATTTGATTCAGGCGATGAGACCAAAATCACAGCCAAGGGAATGAAAGGTAAAGCTTCTATCGCAAGCACTAGTTCTTCTAGTAAGCCTATTGAGTCTCAAAATGATAAAGAAAGAATTGAGTTTTTCCATATTAGGGTCATTAAAAAACATACCAAAATTGATACTTTGTTTGATAGTGGATCTCAAGTTAACCTTATTGCTGAAGCTATTGTCAAGAAAGTAAACTTAGAAACTACACCTCATCCTAAAACTTACCCTTTGGGTCGGGTATGTGAAAATACCAAATTGCAAGTGATAAGAAAATGTAAACTTAAATTCGCCATCACTATAAACTTTATTGATGAGGCAAAGCTTGATGTTGTACCACTTGACATATGTGGAATTATTTTAGGGAGTCCATACTTGTGTGAGTCACAGAAAAGCCATATTCTATTGTCATGAGAACAAATATCATATTTAAAAAGATGGAATTGAGTATATTTTTAGAGCAAATCACAAGAATATGATTTTGTCTCTTGTAAATGTTGGTCAAATGAAGAGGCTTGTAAATGCTAGTAAGAATTTTGTATCGTTGATGATCAAACCCAAAGATATTATTGAATCTGAAGCTTTCCAAGGATGTGATGCAAAAATCAAGCATGATTTGGTTGAAGTTTTAACACATATGATAATATGTTTTAGGAACCTGAAGGGTTGCCTCCTAAAAGAGAAATTCAACATGATATTCAATTGCACCAGGATGCATCTCTTCCAAACATTGGCATGTACAAAATGCCAATTTTTGAGAATGTAGAGATCAAGAAGAAAATTCAAGGGGTGCTTGACAAAGGGGTCATCAAGCCTAGTACATCTCCTTGTAGGTCTCTTATTGTCTTGGTTCCAAAGAAGGATGGTACATGGCGCATGTGTGTGAATTTTAGAGATTTGAACAAAATCATGGTAAAAAATCGTTATCCTCTTCCTGTTTTAGCCGCTGCAACACCCTCCAAAATTTTGGCCTACATTCAATTTCAGAGCCCTCGTTGGGTTTTTTCTTTATGTTTTCAAACACTTGGGCTCATCCCATGAGCTCGTATTGAGTCTTTGCACCCTCCTCACTTGACCGTTCAACAAACATCTTTTGCATGTTGGTCACAATGTCATTCTAGCAGTCATGTTCTGACCATGCACAAGGTCGCGCTTCGTGTGTACAAGCTGTATTCACTACGTAAACATACGACACACTCATACACAAAGTTGTATACAATGTCACACAAGCGTTGTTGCGATTGTCCAACAATCTATCTCAAGTGTTGCACTTGTTGCTCGCAGCATCAGTCAGTCACACTGAGAATATGTTGTCTTGATGGTTTGAGGCATCTTGTCGTCGAGTCATGTTGAGTGTGTGTTCACGAGGTCATGCATGTATGAAGTCATTCGTTCACACACTTGGTCATTTTGTTGAATCTTTGTCGACCAGATCATCCTCCAACAACCGAACATCCACTGAGCTGCACTGTGTAGTTTCAGCTCTTAGTGATTATGTACTACTGCCCAGAATTGCACAGAGCTTGAGGCAACCTTTCAGGCAGTTTGCACTACACAATCCTGGAATCGACTCAACCGACTGTCACCCAAAACAACACAAAAGTTTCTCAGCAAGCCATTTCAATCTGCACTGCTTGCAAGCAAATCAAGTAAGCCTCCAACTGGTCAACCAAAGAGTTTGACCGGGCAGTGACTCTAAGACTCACTCCCCTAAAAATTTGCACAAAAGATGTCAAGCATGACTACTCCATTGACTGAAGAAACTGTGCAGACATTCCAGATAGACAATCTGTGTCTGTCATTGTCTCCTTAGAAAAATTGCGCAATTTTTCTAGCCAGTCACCTAGTCAGCTAACCTGCTCCTCACCCGGAAAACTACACACTTTTCATGAGCAGTCTACCAGTTGCCCAGCATCCCGCTGAGCTCAGAAATTGCGATGGGATGTTTAGCAAGCCAGCCTCCCAGAAATTGCGTAGTTTTTTCTAGCAGCACTCCCGCAGGTCTCTGCCAGCTCCCTAGAAAAAATGCGCCTTTTTTCTTAGAAAGCCTCCTGCAGCCTACTACCAGCTCCCCGGAGGAATTGCACAGTTTTTTCTGCCAAGCCTATCTGTTTCCTACACTGTTTCCCTCAAAAAATTACGTACATTTTCCTGCTAGTTGAGCTAGATCATGCAGAAAGTCATTGTTGATCCCGATTGTCCATCTCAACCTCCTAGTGACTTTTGCCAATATTCACCGGTAGTGCTCGAAGCCTACATCCCAGCTTGAAATACAATTTGTGCAATTTCACAGCCTTGTCCTCTATCTCGGTCACCTGCATCAGAAGGTGAACAACAATGCATCATGGTATACTAGGAGGTTTATGGATTTTATGTCATCTCGTCATGAGTGATTGCAGATACAGGTACATGAATATGGCATGACGCGATGACAAACGAGATGAATAAGGAGAGCACATGCAAGGAGGTTTGTTTGTGAATGGACGAAAAAAATTTATGCGAGGAGATTTTTTTGTGAACGGATGATGCATGCGAGGATATTTTTTTGTGAACAGATGATGCATGCGAGGAGATTTTTTTGCAAATGGACGATTACGTGAAGCATGCCAAAGTGAAAGCGAGTGAATGACGTGCACATGCGACATAAAGAAAACACCAAGACCATCGAAGACTCCACATACCTTATCATGTGGAGGTGAAGCTATGATACACCAAGAGCACATCCATTACTCAGCAACATTGCAACTCGACATGGACATCACTAGCAACATGAACATACCAGCACTGTTGTGTTGAGTCGTGTCATGAGTCATTTTGGCCACATCACTACTATGGGCCATACTGTTGTAAATCAATGTAATGTAATGTGGAAGTCCAAGATACCCACATGTAATTTGAAGAGTCATGTAAAGTTGAAAAGTCCTGAAAGTCAAACAGTCATGAGGGAAGTCGAACAATCACAAGGGCCAAGTTGTATCCTTGGCTATAAATACTCCTCATAATTTGTACATGCAAAGAAATTTTCACCGTGGCTCCTCCCACATGGCCTTGAGAGTCTGTAGTCTTTTCTTTGAGGAGCGAGCAGTGGCTCCAACACCCCTCTCATGGGGCCAATGATGTATGGTGTATCGATGTGTCTTGGAACTTTCACTTAATTCAGAAGCCTGACAACATGCCAACACGTTTTCACACATGTATTGTAATTGTTTGTAAGACTAATCTTGGAACACTTGTAATGCATGTTCCTTTAACATGTGTTAAAACAATTGAACTTTTTCGGTTGTTCTAATACATATGTTTATGAAATGTGTTGTATAAGTTGTTAACGCTATCCTTCCCGTGTGGGCTGCCTCACCGGACATCAGACACAACCTTTCCATAAACTTGTTATAACAACCATCAAACTCACGCGGACTACTCTATTAAGTGTTGTACATGCTATTCCTTTTTGTGTGCGTGACTACCGCATCTGTGTAGACTGCTTCGCCGGAAGTTGTGCATGTCCTGTTGTGTTGTGTGCCTATGATAGAGTTGGGACTTTTCCCTTTCGACTGGAGACTCACTTCCAACCTCTCTCTCTGTAGTGAAATAATCTTGACACAAGTAACACTAAGCACTCACTAGGCACACGAACCTCGCTGTTCGAAGACGAAGAAAACCACTCTCATGTGCTGAAAAGTAAGAGCTAAGGCATATATTTAAGATAATGGCAACCAGACCATCATACCGGATGGGACTCCTACACCAAACCGTGCGAGTTCTAGTTGGGACTTCATACCAAGGAGATCCCCTGAATGTTGGCAGGTCCAGCACAGTCAACATTTTGGCACTAGAAGGAGGGTCAGATGACAAGCTGAGACTGTTACATCTAGGTTGAATCTCTTACCCAATGGATCATACAAAATTCTTGCTCCCGGGGTGTTTCTCTCATTTCTCCCTTAATCAACTATCAATCCTCGATGAACTTCTTGATTACTTATCCTTGTTAAATTTTGACGGTGAGGACATAACGTCCGTAACTGAGCACATTTATGATTTTCTTCATTTCTGCGAATCTCATGAAATTGATAGTGATGAGCTTGTTTGCGTAATTTTATTCCTCACCCTTGAAGGTCGTGCTAATTGTGGCGTCATACCCTACCACCGGCTTCCGTCCATTCCCTTCTCACTTTCCTCAAGGAGCTCCATCAAGCCTTCGATAAGTGTGACCACCAGGATGTCTATGAAAGAATCTCTCATTTAAGAATGAAGCCTGGAAAATCAATTGATGAATTTGCTACCTGCTTCCTTCACCTCTGTCACGAAATTCTTGAACGGTTTGTAGACCTTGACTTCATGAGCCAAGACCTGAAACACTTGGTTCATATCTCTTGAAATGGTGAACCTCCTGATTTCCATTCTTTCTTGACTCTTCTAGATCATGAGACCCCTCATGTCTCGAAGAGGGTGCCCCCTTGCAGTGACCGCAAAGCTAAGAAATCTGGACAGAGGGTACCCCCTTGCAATAGTTGCAAAGCTAAGAAATATGCGCAGCATGTTCCCAACCCTTCTTCTCAGCCGTCTCTTGCTCCAATGGAGGAAATTCCAGAATGTCTCAGAAAGCCTATGGAGAAAACTCATTCCTCCATTCCGGAAGAGGACATCATAGTTCGCAACCCAAGTCTCGAGTCTAATCTGTATCTCTTCCATCCTCCATCATTTACAGGCCATGACTCCTTGTACCATGACTCGCTTGAACCATCCACATCACAAGCTAACTGTGTGCACTCTCTTAATTCTCAAGCTGTTGGATCAAATTGCGGTGATGTGCAAGGCAGTCTCATTAAACAGGTGGAAGAATAGGAAGGTCAAGACATAATCAATTCCTCTTCCATGTTTCAAAATAGTTCACATCAAAACATTGAGCTTCCATTCTTGATCGATTCTCAATCCGTGAATCTTGGTGAAACATCGTGCATAATTAATTCTTTTGATCAACCTCCAATCTTGGGTTGTCATCACTCCCATGCTTTCGTATGTTGTGATGAACACCCAAGCACATCATGTGATCTATTTTTCTCTCATGTACACTCTAACTCAGATTTGGAATGTGCACCGGTCAAAGCAGACATCCATATTGAAGCTTCCTTTGCACCTCACTTGCCCATGTGTCCTACCATTCATAGCGCATCTACATGCGGTGGAGATTCTCCCCATTCTCTTGCTTCTTCATCTTATGAGTTATCTCCTCGATTGACACAAGGTAGCGAGGTTATCCATGATGAAAACAGTCTCAATGCACAAGACTCTTCCCACTTGTCATCATCTTGTGTGTTGCATGAAGACAACTCGTCAAGGCAGCTTACTGAAGTTGAAAATTTTGATGAAGTCTGTGACAGAGATGACTGTTATCTTAAGAGCAGTTTTGAAATCAGCAACAACAACCATCCTCAAGCCATGCATGATCTGGTTCACATATCAAAATGAAAAATTTCAATTCTGGAAAGTTCCGGGACATGCTAGTGAGTCGAGGCACCTCAACATCTGTTGATGGTTATGTCAGGACCTCACGACTCTGGTAAGCCCCTCGAACCAAATCAGATCTCGTTTCTCATGCACAATCCGTATATCTGTATGGTTGCACTCGACGTGGACCCCGGTGTAAAGAATGTTTACTATTCCGGGTGTGATATTTGAAAATTTCAAATTTTCACCAATGGCTGAATCCACGAGTTTGTTATAGCATGTCCATCTTCATGCACCTCTCTTACATTCAATTCGAGTTGGGAGTGTTCGTCCCTCATGCAATCATGGAAAAATGAAGTTGATCATCTCAAAGACTATCTTTGCCGAGAATCATACTTATCGGGTGTTCTCTCCCATAATCAGCTCTTTGATCTTCTTGCAATTTTTTCACATCAAATCTGCCCTTTCATCACACCAACAATCTCCCTGTGTGATGACGAGCGCACAACCTTTCACACGAATCAAGTTACTCTCATTTCACCACACTCCAACTAGTTTCACACATTCACAGTGTTGGCATCCTTTCTACATTTCTATGATGACCATGATGCTTGTGCACTTTTTCACCAGTTGCAAGTGGGTGTTCTGTCATATCTATCACACAAAAAAATTGGTTCCCTCATTCAGAGTGTTCGCAAGATTGTTCAAAAATATTCTTTGTTCGTTTCAAACTGGGAATTTGGCATCTCGACCAACTGGTCTGATTTTTCTTCTATCTTGGGTGGCTTTCATGCAGTTTATCATTCTCCCAACAGTACATCCAATGAGAGTCACTTCATGCACCATGATCTTCACCATGTGACATAGTTCTCCTTAGAATTTTGTCAAGCAGGTGAGGCACTTTGGCCTATGTTGATGGCCATGGTAGGTCCTCCACTGTCTTAACATGATCAAAGATAATGATTAGATCTATCTATCCGTACCAGATTCCCATCATGATCACTTCTATTGAATCAAGAATCCATCTTCTCAAAGATCACGAGTATTTCAAAACAACCATCACAAATTTTATGATTCAATCACTAAATGGCTGCAACAATCTTACTTGGTGAGTCATGTTGTAGGTAACAAGCTTCAGTCCTTCCTCGCACTCGCTAAGCAATTTGGTGTAGAAGAACACAGACTCACAAAAGCCTTAGAGGTTTGTTGAAAAACGATAGTCACCGAAGAGGTAAGCATGTGTGTTGGGTAGTTGTGACACATCTTTCCACCCACAGGCGAGACATTCTCTATCGTGTGCAAGTTTGTCAAGGTTTTACATTTTCTGTTGCGCACTATTTTTTATCTGTTTTAATCGCTTGTATCTTTGTGATTGCAGGTCGGGTACGCCTATGGTGGCTTCACTGGAAATTTCATTTCACATAACCCCGACCGTTTAGCATAGGAGTAGGACTAGTGTTTGCTTTCTCGCTTGTATTTGATTTCTGGTTTGCATGTTTGTTTGCTTGCTAACTTGGTTTAGTTTGTTTGCTTGCTTGCTTGTTGTTTTGTTTGCTTTGCTTACTATTTTTGTTTTTTTTTGTTTTGTTTTGTTTCCGTAGTATCATGTTATTTTTAGTTTTGTAAATAAGTTCTTCCCTCTACTGAGCTCTGGATTTTGAATGAGTATGTGGCTAAGATCTAAAGAGTTTTGTGACACTGCAACACTTGACTAGTCCTGTGTCCGTCCTCTATATGCTTGGTTGTAACCTTTGGCCGCTGAAGTCTTGAAGGAAAATACAATCCGTCTGCAAGGGAAGCTTGGGTGTAACCATGAATCTATGTCCACACTGGTAAACCCAATGCCTATACTTATCCTTCTTCTCTATGTGATCAAACTCATCCAACTAGTAGAAATGGAGAAGGGGAAAATATAAATGAGAAAACCTATGTCGGAGGTCTTACATGCTTCTCTGAAGGAACAACCTCTTCTACTCTCAATAAGTAGAGATCCCTCTTCCACCCCAAAAATAAATAAGTCCCTATGCACAATCCTCTTTAAAAGTACAAAGGCAAAAGAAGAGAAAGGCACCCTGTGTAGAGAGGTGAAGCATGCAACTCCACCGGGGTACTGACAAGGCTCACTGGTAGTGGAGCAATGCATGTGTTCCTGTGTGACTCCGCAGGCTACTTTCTAGCCCTACTGGAAGTGGAGCAACACCAGAGACGAAAACTTATATTTTGTGAAAATTTTTAACTCCTGAGCCAAACTACCCTTCCCAATTTCGAAACACTATGATCAAGATGAAACTTGTTGTTGTGTTTGACTGAGTTGGCGAAAGGTGAACCATGTTTGTCCATGGCGTAAGTGGGGAAGCTGAAGTAACCCATACAAAATTTCAATACTCCCTGAAAGGCCAAGGCCCTGTGTTGTTAATGGACCAAAACAGAGAAGCTGGAGTTCAACCACTGTGCCACCAAGTGTTGTAGCCGCTGCAACAACCTCCAAAATTTTGGCCTCCATTCAATTTCAGAGCCTTCCTTGGGTTTTTCCTTGATGTTTGCAAACATTCGGGCTCATCCCGTGAGATCACGTTGAGTCCTTTCACCCTCCTCACTTAACCGTTCAACGAACATATTTTGCTTGTTTGTCACAATGTCATGCTTGCAGTCATGTCCTGGCCACGCACAAGGTCCCACTTCATGTGTACAAGATGTATTTGCTATGTAAACATCCGATGCACTAACACACGAAGTTGTATACACTGTCACACAAGAGTCGTTGTGATCGTCCAAAGATCTATCTCAAGTGTCGCACTTGTCGCTTGCACCATCGGTCAGTCACACTGAGCATATGTTGTCTTAATGGTTTGAGGCATCTTGTCGTCGAGTCATGTTGAGTGTGTGTTCACGAGGTCATGCATGTATGAAGTCATTCGTTCACACAATTTGTCATTTTGTTGAAGCTCTATTGACCATACCATCCTCCAACAACTGGACATCCGTTGAGCCGCACTCCATAGTTTCAGTTCTCAGTGATTATGTATTGCGGCCCAGAATTGTGCAGAGCTTGAGGATGCCTTCCAGGCAGTCTTCACTGTGAAATATTGGAATTGACTCAATCAACTGTCACCCAGAACAATGAAGAAGTTTCTCACCAAGCCATGTCAATCTGTGTTGCCTGCAAGAAAATCAAGTAAGCCTCCAACTGGTCAACCAGAGAGTTTGATCGGGCAGTGACCCCGAGACTCACTCCCTTAAAAAATTGCGCAAAAGATGTCAAGCATGCCCAATCCACTGACTGAAGAAACTGCACAGACATGCCAGACATACACAATGTGTCCGTCACTGTCTTCCTCAAAATTGCGCAGTTTTTCCAGCCAGTCACCTAGTCAGCTAACCTGCTGCTCACTCGAAAAACTATGTAGTTGTCATGAGTAGTCTCCTAGTTACCCAACATCTCGCTTAGCTCAGAAACTACGATGGGATGTTCAGCAGGCCAGTCTCCCATAAATTGCGTAGTTTTTGCTAGTAGCACTCCCATAGCCTGCTGCCAGCTCCCTAGAAAAAATGCACATTTTTTCCTGGTAAGCCTCCTGTAGCTTGCTGCCAGCTCCCCAAAATAATTGCGCATTTTTTGCTGCCAAGCCCTTCTGCTGCCTGCACTGCTTCCCTAAAAAAATTACGCAGATATGCTCGCCAGCCGAGCCAGATCCCGCGGATAGTCATTGCTGATCCAGATTGTCCGTCTCAACCTCCCAGTGACTTCTGCGCAATTTTCACCGGTAGTGCCCAGAGCCCGCATCCTAGCTTGAAATCTCCCTTGTGCAGTGTCATAGCCTTGTCCTCTCTCCTGGTCTCCTACATCCGAAGGCGAACGAAAATGCATCATGGTAGACTAGAAGGTTTATGGATTTGATGACGTCTCGTCATGAGTGATTGTAGATATAAGTACATGAATATGACATGACGTGGGCGATGGACAAGATGAACAAGGAGATCACATGAAAGGAGATTTGTTTGCGAATGGTTGAATGAACAATGCAAGAGAGGAGATTTTTTCGCGAACAAACGATGCATGTGAGGAGATTTTTTCACGAACGGATGATGCATGTAAGGAGATTTTTTCGCAAATGAACAATCATGCGAAGCATTCCAAAGTGAAAGTGAGCGAGTGATGTGCACATGCGACATCAAGTGAACACCAAGACCATCAAAGACTGTGCACACCTTGTCATGCAAAGATGAAGCTTTGATACACCAAGAGCACATCCATCACTCAGCGACATTGCATGTTGACATGGACATCACCAACAACATGAACATACCAACATTGTTGTGTCGAGTCGTGTTACGAGTCATGTCGGCCACATCACTGCTATGGAAAATACTGTTGTAAATCAATGTAATGTAATGTGGAAGTCCAAAAGACTCACATGTAATTTGAAGAGTCATGTAAATTTGAAAAGTCATGAAAGTCAAACAGTCATGAGGGAAGTCGAATAGTCACAAGGGCCAAGTTGTACCCTTGGCTATAAATACCCCTCATTTGTACATGCAAAGGACTTTTCACCTTGACTCCTCCCACATAACCTTGAGAGTCTGTAGTCTTTTCTTTGAGGAGCGAGCAGGGGCTCCAACGCCCCTCTCACGACGTTAGTGATGTGTGGTGTACCAATGTCTTGGAACTTTCACTTAATTCAGAAGCCTAACAATAGGCCAACACATTTTCACACATGTATTGTAACTGTTTTTAAGACTAATCTTGGAACATTTGCAATGCATGTTGCTTTAACCCATGTTAAAACAATTGAACCTTTTCGGTTGTTCTAATACATATGTTTATGAAATTTGTTGTATAAGATATTAACGTTGTCCTGCCTGCATGGGATGCCTCACTGGACATCAGACAAAACCTTTCCATAAACTTGTTATAACGACCATCGCACTTGCGTAGACTACTCCATTGAGTGTTTTACGTGCTATTCCTTCTTGTGTGTGTGACTGCCGCATCCGTGTGGACTGCTCCGCCGGAAGCTGCACATGTCCTGTTGTATTGTGTGTCTCTGACAGAGTTGGGAATTTTCCCTTTCGACTGGAGACCCACTTCCACCCTCTCTCTTTGTGGTGAAATAACTTTGACACAAATAACACTAAGCACTCACTAGGCACACGAAACTCGTTGTTCGAAGACGAAAGAGACTACTCTCACGTGCTGACAAGCAAGAGCTAAGGAATATCTTGAAGATAATGGAAACCGAGCCATCGTACCAGATGGGACTCCTACACTAAATGGTGTGAGGTCTAGTTGGGACTTCATATAGGGGAGATCCCCTGAATGTTGGCGGGTCTAACACCATCAACACTTTCTCATATTTATAATTTGCTAGACCAATTAAAAGATGTTGTCTATTTCACTAAGTTAGATTTGAGAAGCGGTTATCATTAGATCAGGATTGTTGAAGGTGATATTTGGAAGAATTATTTCAAGACCAAACAAAGTTTGTTTGAATGGTTAGTTATTCCATTTTGGATTTGTAATTCACCTGCAACATTCATGAGAGTTATGAATGATGTGTTGAGACCATTCCTTGATGATTTTGTTACAATCTACTTAGACGATATTCTAATTTTCAGTAAGACTCATGAAGAGAATGCCAAGCATGTGAAACAAGTTTTAAATGTCTTAAAGAAAGAGAAATTGTATTTGAAGATGTCTAAGTGTGAATTTTGGAAAACTTCTTTAGTATATTTGGATCATATTGTAGGAGGGGGTGAATTGAAGATTGATCCCTCAAAAGTTGAAGCCATTTTGAATTGGCATAAACCCAATAATATAACACAAGTTAGGAGCTTTTTGGGAGCAACCCAAAATTGGAGAAAGTTTATTGCTAACAAGTTCTCATTTATTGCATCTCCACTACATCCTTTGAGAAGTGTGAAACATGTCTTTCAGTGGGGAGGCAAGCAACAAAAAGCCTTTAATACATTGAAAGAGAAAATCAATATAGCACTAGTTCTTGCACTTTCATATCTTAAGCAACCATTTAAGATTCAAACCGTTGCAAGTGATTATGCCATGGGACCAGTTTTGATGCAACATGGTAAGCCTATTTTCTATCATTTTGAAACCTTTACCAATGCAGTGATTAACTATCCAACTTATGATAAAGAGTTGCATGCTTTGGTACAAAGCGTGAAGAAAAAGAAGCATTATTTGATGGGCAAAGAAACAATTATTCATATTGACCATCAACCTTTGCAATATATACAATTGCAAACCAAGCTACAACAAGCTAGACATTTCAGGTGGATGGGATTCCTACAACAATTTCATTTGGTAATCAGGTACAAGAAAGACAAAAAATTACACAATTTCAGAGGTATTGTCGTTGGACTCGCATGAATGAAAGTGTTTCAAGATATGCAAGGTGGATTGAGATAAAAAAAGTGAGGGAGTTGTACCCTCACTTGCTAACTAAAAATAGTTTTTTGGTGGTCCAAAAGCTTCCAGTGGGGAGGAGTGATCTAGGGGGATAAAAAATATGCTCATAATTTAAAGTAATCAAAATATATCAAAACTAGTGCCAAATCATAGTTTTCTTCGTTCTGATTCCAACGCCGCTTGAATTTCCTCAATTCGACGTCGTATTCAAAAGTTTTTGCCCGACAACTAAAAGTTAACTTGCAGGGTTCACTGGGATATTGATTGGGAAGTCTGTATGATGGTGTCATCAGCTAATTATGCAGGGTACAATGTCGTACAAAAAATTTTCGGGAGTGACATGTGGCAGGGCCGTACAATTGGGTTGGCAGTTTGTGATTGGTCGTAGGTTGTTGAAGTGACCCAATGAAGAGGCGCCACGTGGCCCAATAGGAGGGCACCACATGGCCCTCACACATTAGCCAAAATTTTTATTGGCTAGCCAACCAAATTTGGCGGGGTTCAACCCCTAGACCTCATCACAACAAACCGCATGTATCACCAATCCGCCATCGATTATTTCTTAACATATAACTGTTGGTGGTTTAATTTAAATGTGAGTTCAGGCGCATTTGGGGGAACGAGCCTGACGATTAGCCCTGACCTGTGGGAAAAATACACCGCACATGACCAATGTGACTGGAGAGGAATATAAGTTGGTGCGAGTGAGTGGTTAGCCTCGGTCCCAATCACTTGTGCCATGCGATTGCCCCTTGGTGCTGAAAAATCAATGCTTAAGGGGGTTATGGGTGGAATTAAAGACGCGACATTTTGTGCCTTTTTTCGGCAGGAATCCCACTGGCGGCAGGAAATGTTTTCGCTCGGCGGTTGGCAGAAATGCATAATATGTTGAACAATTAGCCAATTTTGCATAATTGTAGAACAAATAGCGAAATTTTGTTCAGGGAGCATATCTTGCTCATTTTTTAACCTTTTTGAGCTCAAGAAGAGCCTAGATAGGGGTTTTTGAACATTCTGGACACAATGATCATGTCATTTTTGTAATTTGAGCTATGAAAATTGATGTAATTTACAATTTGAGAATATAATTTAAATGCCCAACATTGGAAGCTGGACCCGAAGACGTAGCCGGGGAGGGGTGAACCTCGTCATCAAATTGTTGTTGTGTGACATTGTTCATGGTCTATTTTACTCTATTTTATTTATGTAAACTTAACTAAAAACACTAAGTTTATGTGCTTTTGCAAATTGATCCATTGCCCACATGACATAAAATTTCTTGCAATTTTTTTATAAAACCTTCAAGTTTTTAATTTTAGATCAGTTATATTCCAATAACAATTGAGAAAGAAGCTTTACCCACATTACCATATTAGTGTAATATAAATTATAAAAAATTATTTATTTCTTTGGTTGCTCACAAAATATACACTCCTTCTCTATCACCTAAAATGATGATTTAGATTGATATACCTTGGGCTTTATTGACAACGCTACCCAAGTATCTCTATCAATGGGTGGCAGAGGAGGCATTATTTATCTTTCATTATCCCACTATATCTCCTTCTCCGCCAACATAGGTCCTACTATAAATAATTCCGTTGAATTGTTTGCTCTAAAACAATTAATTCAATTGGCAAAGGAACAAGAAATCACTTATTTAAATATCTATGGGGACTCTCTACCTGTCGTAAGCTGGATGAAAGATAGAGTTAGACTAAGAAACTACACTCTTTTGCCTCTCTATCAACATATTTTGATTCTCATCACATGTTTTACAAATATTTCCTTTGATCATGTCTAAATGACCATAAATGAAGAAGCAAATCACCTCTCCAAAGCTTGTTTGGAATTGCACTGTGGCATATGGAAAGTCACAAATGTTGAAGAAGGCCAACAATCATAATATCGTAGTGACTTGTGGGACAAAATAAAAGTTTTATCTTCATACAAAATTCTAAAACAGTTTTCGTGTAAATTTTGAGATTATATGTGATACATGTTTATGTATGTAATATGAAATAGATATATGTAAAGATTGATGAAAAACCGATATAGTTTTGAAGAATTTTTTTATAAGAACATAGTCCTTTGAAGCTCAAAGTTATGAGCAAATCCATAGATTCTATAGGAGCTAGAAGGCTCATACGGGTTGTTTATAGGCATTGGAATGCCTACAAACACATGCTAATGTAAATTTTTTTATATAAATAAAATTGGAATACCTGCAGACTA
>APFE031191434.1:138605-191894 GCA_000404065.3 Pinus taeda
TTATTTGATCTTCTCAAATATTAAAAGTAAAATTGAGAATAATATTCACATCTAAATAGATCCCGCTCTGACCCCACGACTCTAATTCGATCCTAGAAACCCTAGGGTTCCGCCCCCTTCCTCTTCCCACTCTCTTAGCTCTTCCCCTTCACATTCAGATGAAGCAATGACTTTTCACGCCTTGGTCTCCTCTCTGCCGAAGCGTCCGCATCCCTCCAGGCCTCAGTCAAAGTTTGTAAAGCACAATGACAAGATCAAGGATATCACTTTGTCGCTGGGTGCTCGAAGATCCTCTATTTCTTATTTTGAAAGGGCTTTGATCGACAAGTTCACTAGAATGTGGCCATCACTAAAGACCATGGAATCCTGGATTGACAAGAAATGGTGACAAATGATGAAAGGTAACATAGTGATTTATGCAGTTGGAAATGGATTATTCACCTTCTTATTTGAGTTCATAGAGGATAGATATGTTGTCTTCCTCAATGGGACTTACTTTCTTGGATCCCACGACATGTACCAGAACAAGTGGACATTATATTTTACCCTAATGAAGACATACCAACAACAATACTAGTTTGGGTGAAATTCCTGCACCTCCCCTTGTCTTTTTGGAGAGATGGCTGCCTTAGGGGAACGATGTGGGAAAATATATTGATAAAGCTTAACCAAAGGGATCACAATTTTCATGTGCTAAGATCGACATGGAGGTGGATATGGAAAAAGGTTTTCCGATGGAAGTAAATCTAACCTTCAGAGAGTAGAAAAACCACCAAATATTATACTACAAATAGATCCCATTCAAGTGCAGAATATGTCATGAATATGGACACTTTTCCCAAGATTGTCCCGAATCCTCCAAGCCCTCAAGACAGGAACAATCAATAGCCCCTGAAGAGCAATGGAAAACTTAGAGGAAGAGATCCAAAGGGATATTCACAACACAAAAACCCCAAGTTGAACGAGGGAATAATTAAGCTACAACATCAAGAAACACCTTCAATTCCCTAAGAAATCATGATGAAGAAAGGGAGAACAGATTCAATGAGATCGCGAATGATGCAAATCAAGATGATGAAGAAGAATTTGAAGATACAAAATAAGGTGAAGTAAATGATACCATCCTGCCTCAGGCCTCGGATCTCCCGAGGCCCGAAATTGTGAAAGAAAACAAAGAAGCTTCCCACAAACAAAACCCTCAAGTAATTCCTCAAAATGTTGGCCTCATGGAAGAGATTGTTGGGGTTGTCACTCAACACATGGCTTAAGACCTAGTGTGGGCTGACAAAAGTACTAGAAATGAATCATAGAGCACCAAAAATAAAACTAGTTGGCCCTTGAAAAAGACGGTCAGAGAAAAAGAAGTTGAACATAACAAAAAGCTCAAGAGTCAATTAGTCATACCTGAGGGTTTCAAGGGAAAAGGGAACAAAGGACATGAAGGTAATGAAGGAGGGGGTAACATTCAAAACCCCATCTTTAAATGAAGTTCCTATCTTGGAATGCAAGGGGCTTGGGGAGCCCTCATAAAACCCTAGTTGTAAAATATCTAATAAAACAATAAGTGCCTTAGATTCTCTTCCTTCAAGAAACTACGTTGGAATAATGAAAGATTTTAAAAATAATAGAAGCCTATTGGTCGGGCAACCCTAGATTGGCCCAACAATCAAGGGGGGCATCAAGAGGTCTCTGTACTCTTTGGTTGGCAATTTTTTTTACGCTAGTAGGAAGTTAAAAGACGCAACAATGGATTCTAATGCTATTGGAATCCAATGCTACAATGGAGTGTATCCCTATAGTCAACATATACACCCCAATTCAATATGGGGCAAAGGCAGAATTTTGGGACTTGCTCAGTGAAATAAAAAATAAAGGTCTTCACACAAACTGCATCATTGGAGGCGATTTCAACACAATTTTAAGAGAGGAAGAAAAGAGAGGGGGAAAAATTATCAGGGATCCTTTCAGAGATAGAATGGAGGATGTAATAACGAATTGGGATTTGGTGGATATAATCCCAAAGGCTGGAAAATGCACCTAGTCGAATCGTTGATCAGGGAGTAATCATATTGCAACGCAACTAGACAAGTTTCTAATTCATATTAGTTGGCTTCTGAAAGGACTTGATTGCATGTCTGCCATTAACGCTCATAGTAAATATGACCATCTTCCTATCATGATCCAACTCGATAAAATGGAGAATTTAGGCCCCCTTCCTTTCAGGTATAATCCAATCTAGCTCCAAGAAGACGAGGTCATTGATTTTATTAAGAAAGCATGGCTCTCCTTGGCGATAGGCTCCATCGCCTTTGTATGGGAATCTAAAATTTGAAATGTCAAAGTCGCGCCCTTCGTTCTTAGCTAAAAATATCTTACTGCCCTCCAAATCAGAAGAAAATTGATCCTGTTAAGTAGCTCGAAGATGAATATCGGCTAGTAGAATCAATTCTTATAAAGGATTCACACTTGCACAAGGAAAATGACCTAACTCGGCATATCTATATAGCAACTGAGAAGGAGGAAGGAACATGGCAGTTAAAATCAAGACGTTTATGGTTAAAGTTCAGGGACAAGAACATGTCATTTTTACACAAGCAGGCAAAAACAAGAGAATATAAAAATCGAGTGAAAGAAATCACCCCAGTTGGCAGGTTGCATATCTCTTTCTTTGAGGAAATAAAACATGATGCATTTCACCATTTTCAAGCCCTGTATCATGCAGAGAATACCTCCATGGAGAATTCTCTGAAGTTTCTTAAATCCCTGCCCAATGTGGTATTGCCTTCCATGAATAAGGAGCTTATTAGAAGAATTGACGAGGAAGAAATCTAGGAAGCCTTTTGGTCTCTTGATCTGGACAAAGCCCCAATTCCTGACGAATTTTCAATTAGATTCTTTTGATCATTCTGGCCTATGACCATTAGAGAAAATTTAAGGTCTAAAATGGGCCTCAAAACAAAAATGTACAACCAAAATCAACTTTATAAGAACCAATAGGATTCAGGATGATGATGTCAACCATGGGGGATGATTCACCATTTTTGGAGTAAAAAAGTAAAAAGATTAAAAAAAAAACTACTTTTTGAACTCGTATTTTCAACTTATCTCCCTATGGTTTTACTCAAATTTCGAACAGGAGCATCATTGTATGTGGAATTTAATTCCTCATCTATGGAGTATCCATGATCCATACTTTCGATGCGCCTTGCTACATGAAAAACGTGATTGCAATTACATTTTTTCATGTATTTCTCATTTTTTGTGTAGAAGGGTCCATCAAAAGTATGCAACATGGGTACTCCTTGGATGATGAATTAAATTATGCATACAATGAGTGCTCCTGCTTGAAATTTGAGTAAAACCGTAGGGAGATAAGTTGAAAATACGAGTTCAAAAAGTAGTTTTTTCCTTTTTTCCCTCTAAAATTTGATGATGTAATCTAAACTTATTTTATTATTTCCACTATTATTTTATAATATTCCTTACGAGGTTCATTTTAGACCTCAAAATTTATCTAATGCAAAAGAAATATTCTTCAGATTCTTAATAGCTCTCGAATCAAAGGAAGCCCCTCTTTCCTTTCTCTCACTCCAAAGGAGGCAAATCCATCCAATTTTTTTTGCTTTCGTCCTATTTTCTTATATAATGCATCTTATAAAATCTTGAAAAAAATCATAGCTAATCAATTGAAAAAAAAGGTTCCCCTCTTTCATCTTGGAAAATCAAGGAGGCTTCATGCAACAAATAAACATATTATATAATATTATATTGGTCCAAGAAGCGATCCATTCTAGTAAGGAAGCAGGAGAAAAAGGAATGGTCATTAAGGTGGACATGCCCAATGCATTTGATAGGGTAAATCACTCCTTCCTCTTCCTTACCCTTTAAAAGTTGGGTTTCAACAAGGAATTTATCTAATGGATCAAAACCTAAATTGGGGCCCCATGGATAGCACCACTAACAAATGGTAGGGCTGCCCCCTTTTTCTCAGCCTCAAGAGGAATGAGGCAAGGGTTTTCTCTCTCCCCATTGTTGTACATCATCATGGATGAAACCCCCAACATAAACTAGAAGTGGATGGAGCAGAAAAGAAGCTTCCTGGCTTGAGAATAGCCTGAAATATTAAAGAAGTAAAATATTCGCAGTTTGCAGATGATACTCTCCTGATGGGTGGAGCCTAAAAAATAATAGCCACCTAGTTTAAGAGGATTTTGGACCTATACTTGCACTTATTTGGTGGGGTAGTCAACACACACAAAAGTAAGATTTATGGATGGAATTGCAACGATTCCACTTTGCAAGAAATCTCAAGGATCCTAGGCTTCCTGGTGGCAAAATATTGTAAATACTTCACTTCTCTTGGCATCCCTACTTCTTTCGGGTCCACAACTAGAGAGCATTGGGAGGAAGTAGTTCAAAAGATGAAAAAAAGAATCGGTTCATGGGGATCCCAATGGTTAGATGTGGCAAGTAAAATGGTGCTTATAAAGCTAGTTTTCTCCTCTCTTCTAATCTACATAGGCTCTGGAATCTTAGCTCCCAAAGGAATTCTCCATTGCATTGGTAGTAGGATTTTGAAGTTTCTGTGGCAAGGCAGGAAGAAGAATGAGCATTACTTCTACTTGGTGAACTGGAATACAATTTGACTCCCAAAAGGGTAGGAGGATTAACTATCAAGGACCCATAATTTATGAATCTAGCACTAGGTACAAAATTAGTTTGGAGTTTCTAGTCAGAATCTAAGGAAAGGTGGAAGTGAGCATTTTTAAGAGAGTACTTCCACAAAAATAAAATCCATAGACCGGAAGAGGAGTCTTGTAGACTGGAAGAGGAGTCTTGGGAAGCTTAGGGATCCAAGATATGGGCATTGTGTAAATCTGCAGCTCCAATAGTGGTGTACATTCTTGGATGGAAACCTGGAAATGGAAGGAGAATCCATCTATGGAAGGACATGATCCCCTCCTCCTCAATCGCCTTAGCGGGAAATGGAATCCCCAAGTTGGCTCAATGGATGCAATGACATAACTTAATTCGGCTGGAAGATATTTCAGACTAGGATGAGTATGGTATTTGGAATGGATGGTGTCTCCCTCCCCTTTTGGCACACCTTTCCGCTCAGTGGGATGCTTTGACTAAATCCCTTAAGGGATTCGCTCCAATTGCAACCATTAGAACCGATCTCAGAATATGGGGCTGGGGCAAATGGCCAATTCTACAGTTAAGGAAGGCTATGATTCCTTGATCTCCCAGCCTCAATGCCCAACTCCCTCAAGCATCTAGGGGAAAATATAGTATAAGGAATGTCTTCCTAAAGTCAACATCTTCTGTTGGGAATTAGTGCATGGCAAGATTCTAACGACGAAAAATATAAGGAAATGAAAGATATATGGCCCATAAATATGTGTGTTACACGAAGTAACAGAGGAAGAAATTCACCACATCTTTTTTCGTTGCCCCTTCTCTATAGAAGTTTGGCGATTAACGGTGAGCCTAATTAAACATATCCAATCTATTCCTCCAAACTTGGCATAAATGTTTGAATCTTGGAAGCAACAATATCCAGTCCCTCAAAAGGCTAACTAAATTCCTGTTAGATGTTGGGCCGCGATCCCCAAATATATCTGTTGGTCTACATGGATCTCTCGTAACCATGTAGTCTTTAAGAACATCAAACTAGATCCAATCCATGCTCTTGTCAAAGTAATTCAACTTCTGGTCGAAGTTGTTTCTTCTAATGGAATTGATCCAGAGGAGATTGAGAACCTCTCGAAAGAAGAGGCAGACTGACTTCATCTAAATACAATTCCTCATCATGCTGGCAACTTCATTCGTCATTCCATACCCCTTTCATTTTCAATTAGAGTGGGTAAAGAACAATTTATAGAACGACGTCTCTCTTTAGATCAATATCAGTTATTTTTAATGAAGAATCAAAAGGAAATCTGGGGAGGCTAGGGCGGGAGGGGTCATATACAACCTCGAAGGAGAAATAATGTCGAAATTTGTATGGACTAGGCATGACAACAAATAATCAAGTTGAATACCTAACATTGTGGCAAGGGCTAAGGATTTCTATGGACAAAGGGATATGTCAGATCATTGTTTTTGGAGATTTCATGATAACAATTCAAAATTTTCATAATTCTAAAAGGCATGCTCAACCTCCATTAATTGCAAGCTTGTGGTTGTTAATTAAAAAAATCGATGTTGTTTCCTTCTATCATGTTAAAAGGGAAAACAACTCATCAACTGATGAGTAAGCCAATAAGGGAGTGGGGCTTGGGGAAGGGGGCCTTGTTCAGGATGATTGTGATACCCCGATAATTCCTTTCCCATGATTATAATGTTGTTGTTAACATACATACTAAGGCTCATTAAAAGTTGGATCGGGAAGACTGTTAAGGTCATCAACACAATTATGGAGATTACAAATCCCAGATCGTTGACGAGACATGTGAATTGGGTCATGCGTGAAATTCCATATAGGGAAGAGCCATCTAGGTGGGGAGGCATGCGAAGGAATGTCATGCTATGTGACAATTGGAAGATAGAGATAATTTCCAATAAATCCATGTGGATGTATATGTGAGCCAAAGCGTCAACAACTCCAATAGGCTACAATATGACTTTAACGAGAAATGCGATGAAGGACTCTGAGCAGGGATATAGAGGAATGTTGGTGCAGAGGTTAGTTGGAGGCATTAATTATGAAGCGATGGAGGCAAATGGGTGGGAGGATAGCCTCTGGCATTATATAGCATGGGCCTCGACTCATAATTATGCATGTTGTGTTTATGATCCAGTTCCTAGTGCCATGGATACCTCGGGTCAAGATAACAACGTCAAAGAAGGCGAGTCTCATATGTTGTCGATGATGGAGGAAATTATGGCCACGATGTCCAAGCTAGGAGAGTAGATTACCTCAGAAGCGAGGTTCAATTTTTCCCTGCTCACTCAACAAATGGTTGATTTGAGGAAAGAGTTTGAGTGCTCTCAACTCTCGATGGAAAACCTTGCAAAGAAAGTGGACAATTTGTGCATTAAGGTTGATAGTATTGTGGTCATGGTGGATAATGCGATTGTGGGAGTTTTGAAAGATGTGTTTGGCCTCTCGGACCCCACTCTTACAAGTATTTTTGAAGGAAGTCCCCCCGAAGCTCTTAGGCCCATCTTGTGCAAGACCCTTCGCTATGGTAGCTGGACGCGGTGGTGATGGAGCATGCACCTGGCGATCAAGCAGGAATGGAAGTGAGTAGCCCGATAGATTAAAAATTTCCTGAATGTCGTGTCTTTTTGCTAAGCTCTGTGGTGTTTTTTGGCAGATATATAGAATAAATGATGTAAGGCATTTTGCATGTAAAAGACAGAGCTTATAGTGATAAACATTGGCCCTCAACTAAAGAAAGACTATGTCTGAATGTAAGTGTTCTTGTTTGTATTCTAGTTGAATTAATATAAACTAGCCATTTCTTAAAAAAAAAATATTCACATCCAAATAATTACAGGGGTAGCTTGGTTCACATTTGAGAATGATAAAAGGTATTAGTTTCGTCCTTAATTTTCTAATTGGAACTTTAATTTTAAATTGAATTATTACTTTTACATTTTAATTCAAATTTTTTATATGAAAAATATCATGATTATTTTTAATTTTTTGAAATTTTTATTTTTAAATAATTTATTAAATAAATTTACTGTTTATAAGTTTTATAGCTTTATAAAGATTGTTAGGAGAATATATTAATTTTTTTCACATAATTGCATATAATATATTAAGCTTATAATGAAAGACTCTTTTATATATTTATGTTAAATTAAATTTTCAATTTTAATTTATCTAAAATATATTTAGCATTTTTAATTTAGTTAATTTAATTCATTTTTAGTGATTAGGAGGAACAACTCGGATTGTCCCCACTCATATTCAATCCGTGTAAGTAACATAATAAACTTTGGCGTTATTACTTTCAAATCTTGTATATTTCACATTCATATATTTCTCATATATGAATACTTTTCATATAGTGTCAAGGGTTAGCTCAAATTATCAAGGGTTAGTTCAAATTATCTAGAGCAAAACCAAGGCTTGAAGTTCTTTGACGGATGTGAAGTTTTTTGATATATCAAAGAATTCCACTCTCTTTTATTCTTTAGAGCAAGATCCTATTTAACTCTCTTTGATTTCCTTAGAGCAAGAGCCTATTTATTTCTTTAGAGCAAGATCTTATTTAACTCTCTTTGATTTCCTTAGAGCAAGAGCCTATTTATGATCTACAAAATGTGAAATAATACTCCGAACCACATTTTGAATAAAAGAAAAAAAAAACTTTCGAAATTAAAAAAATATTTAACATTTTCAATTTAATTGGAAATAAAGTTTTAGAGGTGCTGGAACCATGAAAATCAAATTATTATTCTTATTACTCAGAAAAACCCATCCTCAAATATTCCTGTCAAAAATTCCATTAAAAACTTTATATCTCTATGCCGAAATTTTAACATTCTCGTTCTACAAAACTTCAAATGCCTTACATGCTTTCCTCCATAAAAAGGGATAGCTACAAAAGTTATTGCAAAAGTGTCACAGTCGATATTATGTATACACCCGTATTTGCCCAAATATTGAAGACCGACCACAATAATATTTCCACACTGACAGGAATATGTGAAGCTCAATATTTAATTCAAGCTTCCTTTTTATCACGGGCTCTGCTGTCCCAAAAACAAAAGTTAAAAAGAACAACAAAAAGTTAAAGAACAACAGAAAGTTGATGATCTCTTGTGATTTAAAAACTATATATTTGTGCGGATAGCTTTCAGGAAAAGAGGAATCATACATAATTAGTAAGAATAATCTCACCTTAATTTATATGGCTATATGATGCCATCTTTGTCAAAACAGAGATAATATTTTGTATAGTTAGCACTCTGAAATGATCTTCTTGACTCGGATGGGCAATCTTTTCTTCATTTGGACAGTTGGGAAACTCACAATGGAATCGTCATCTGCCTCCCAACTGCATAAACCAGTGAATTAATGTCAGGCATATTGTTTACCGAAGTTGAGGAATTGTCGGAGGGTTAAAAGTAACTGGAATTTGGACAAAAAAATTCAACAAATCTCGCAATAGCAGTGTTCGAATCATATTTTTGATAGTGGAAATGGATTCAGCACCATCAAAAATTTCTGGAGCACTCAAAATCTTGAAGTTTTACAATTATAACCTGGACTTACAAAAATCCCTGCCAAATTTTAACAAAATATTGCCGAAATTTCCATGATTTTCGAGGCAAAAAAAACCATCTAATTAGACTACAGATATCCCTATTCTGTATTGAGATAGTTGATTTTCTGACCTGTATTGGGTCACAAGATGGTGCAAGAAGATGGAAGCTTCCAGCCTTGCCATGTCAATGCCCGGGCAAAGTCTGTGGCCTCCTCCAAATGGAATAAAACTGTTGCCACTTGGATCCTTTTCCTGACCATTAAAGAAAAAGAAAGTAATGTCCCAGTGTATGATCACACAATTTTTTATTGAGTGGCAGGATGATGCATTAAAAACATGGAAAATTACAGAGGAAATGAATGTCAGAAAGGCACTGACTTGCCATCTCCAAGGATTGAATTTGTGTGGATTTTCATAAAAGTCTTCATCAAGGTGAATGGATCTCAAGTATGTGAGCACACACCATCCTTCAGGAATGAAGTGCCCTATAAACCCCCACCCCCTAAAAAATTAGCATATGAATATTCATTACAAACTTTGATGTGAGTTCATCAAAGCAAATACTCGAATTAGAACTAAACCAGATGTCATGTTATTCTACCTTTAATCTCCACGTCCTGCAATGCTTTCCTCATAACACCAGTTATGATATTCCCCATTCGCAAAGTCTCGGTTATCACCTGATAATTAGCAGAGTCTCAGTTACATTTCAACATATCATTGATGCTTATAGTGGATATTAATTAATGACAAGCCCACTTACATTCTGAGTAAATGGTAAGGAAGTATAATCGTTCCAAGTCAGCTGCTCTTTCTTCTGTTCCTTGGATTTCTTCAACTTCATGTTTTCAGCCTGAAACCAAATAAGAAAAGCATTGTCAAATGAATTATCTTTTTTTATTTCAGAATTGGATGGACAAGAGTGATATCAAAAAATAATCAGATGGATGAGAATGAGATCAGTTTTTAAACTCAATCTTATTTATTTTGAAATATTCTCAAAATCTAAGATCTAAGATCTAAATAAGTTTAACTCATGAACCTGAATTTGGAAAGAATAAAACTAATATATATATATATTTTAATACAGGAAATCCTTGTAGGATATATAAGACCATCTGAATTTACATTCAATTAATTAATAATCAGGATCTCCGAAGATAATGCATCTTCTATAGAGGCATTGTTGTGAGTATTCATAGAAAATAGAGGATTAAGAGGCCATGTAATTACACCTGTAATTGTTGTAGTGCAAGGGGACAATCTGTGAGAAACTTGACTGCAAGAGTCATTAGCATTGGTACTGAGTCTTCTCCTGGAATCATCAAATCTATCATGTTATCACATATGACATCCATAGAGAAGTATTGCTCTGCTGTATCATTTGTTTCCTGCAGTAACACGTCTAACACATCCTTTGGACGACTTGGGTAATTGCAGGCGGCATAGTTTGACTTCTTCTCTTCTATGATTCTGTGTAACATCTTAACCATTCTTGCTTTTGCCTTCAGCAATACCAGGTTCTCATCAGAATCCAAAATTATTCAGAGAGAGAAACCCATACAGTCATATTAACCTCTATTTCTCTACGTCTTTGTAACATTAACAATATGATATGATGGCCTGCTGTATATTTACAGATCAGTCTTACCTTCAATGAGTTGTAGAGCCTTGTTCCAGGTAGCTTGACTGGCAATGAGACCAAACCTGAGATGAACTTTCTGAATTCTTGTTTAAGACATTCCATGTCATCTCCCGGGCTAAGACTCATCAGAGCTTTCAAGAGTACATGAAATGCTATCTGTCCAATAAAACAGCTGATAAGGGTACCAGACTTTGAAAATGTAGAATAAACCTGAAACTTCTAAAAACAAATCAATATGTATGTCACTGGCATTTACAATAAATGTATTTTGTGGTTACATTTTTTGTTTCTTCTTGGATGTAAACGAGTTGATTGTCCTTCCAGTTTGTCATAGAGCTCAGAATGTATTTTTCTATGTCCACGGTTATCTGCTCTTTCAGCTGTAGAGATTTGAGAAAACCCCCTATGAGGCCGTGCAGCTTCTTCTGCAAGTTCCCAGTTAACATAAGTATTGAAGACTTCCCCATGAGCTCGTTGAGTGACTTGGGATAAGAGGGAACAAATATCCTGCCATCGTTTTGCAGAACCACCTTGCTGACTTCTGGGTCTATTGATATGATCGTGGGGTTCCCAAAGAGGTGTGATTTAAATACCTTTCCATAGCTGATCAAAGAAAAAGCAAAGAGTTAGGCCTTCATAAGGAAAAGCACACTGAATCTCTCTCCGTGTCCCATATCAGTTACAATTAAATTTCGTCTATGATATTTCAGGTTAAAAAAAAAATCCAGTTTGATGTCAAATTACACTTTGAGCATTTATATCAATTCAAAAGTAGTAGTCTATCTGTTATAGGTAGTAGTATATCTGTTATAGGTTTTGGAGTGTTTTTTATTCATTTTCTAGTTCAATTGGCTCAGAATCCCAGGGACATTGATAGAATAGTGAATTCCCCAAAATCAATCTAAATGTTCTATCGGTTTTCCGGGGTACTGAATCTATATACAGTTAAAAACATATTTTAAATAATAAAAATTAAAATTCCAAGGTACTGAATCTATATACAGTTAAAAACATATTTTAAATAATAAAAATTAAAATTTTCCCAACGTACTGAATCCATATACAGTTAAACACATATTTTAAATAACAAAAATTAAAATTTCACAAATGCAACAATAAAAATAACCTGAAAAAAATATTTTATTTAATTAAATTGTAAGTTTGTGATAATTATTATTTTCAAACTGAGTCAAATTCCGGTCTGAAAAGCCAACTGGAAAATCCTGTCTGAAAAAACAACTGGAATGGGGCCATTTGGTTAATGATTAACACACGACAAAAAGTACAGCTACCCTCAGCCCACTTTTCCCTTGGAAGTATTACAGTGACAGAAGTTCTCAGCTTCTGGAAACACAGAAATCAATAAATGCTGACCACACGTGTACATGATACTGATAAATTTGCACGCAAAATAAAAATACTGGTGTGTTTTTTAAATCAGGGAAGGAATGAGTGGACATTGAGAAGGCCGACAACACTGGATGTAAAGATTGTGGCCGGTAAATCCACAATTTCAATTTTCCAGTAGTGGATGTTCAGCGAAATCTCAGAAGCAAACAAATCCATTTATGGCTGTTTACAGGCTTATAGGTGAGCAAATCAAACTGCATTGAAACCATTTTTATCTTATATGCAGATTCGGCTCTATAAGGACAGTTTGGCTGAGTAACATGAAAACACTGTTAAAAACTTAAATATGTATTTTAACTTTTGCGAATTCTCGAAATGCTTCATCGGTGAATTTTGAAGAATTTTTTTCATTACTTCATCAATAAATTTGTCCAAAATTTTAAAATTGCACCTGTAATTCCTTCAATTTTTTGCTATTTCCGCAATGATTGCACTCTGGAAGTTTAGGGTTTTTTTAAGTGAACTACATGCTTGAAATTACAATTTTAACCATGTATAAATCAGAACATGTTAGTATTTAGTACATAGAGTACACCTAAATTATGGACATACTAAATGCCGAGATTACAATGACAGATAATATGAGTTGAAAATTTCAAGGCTTCACGTGGAGAGATTTTAACCTATTCTGGAGGGTACTGGGTTTGGCTCTCTAATCAATGATACACTGACAAAACTGAGAGAAAAAAAGCTAGGTGCAAGGAAATTTGACCGAATCTATTCGGCTTGACTGGTAAAAAGGTTGCAGGTGCAAAGAACTTTGACTGAATCTATTCGTCTTGCCTCCCAAAAAAATCTCATGGGAAAGTGAAGTGGTGTAACAACATATAAAGATATCTGTTGACTTTGTGAGTACGTCTCCTGCTGGTTTTCATTATTCTAAATTTATGGGACAAACTTCATGGGGAATTGAGTATAACTAAGACGCCGCAGTTAGTCAAAATCAACACAAAAATATCTATATTTTTCTCGGCTGCAACCGCGGGATGAGTGTTTTACAAAATGAGAACAAAACCAGAAAGAAAAAGAAATATTTGACAGGTTTCGTTGAATTTGTTCTGTGCGTGTAAAGAAAGCAAGCGAGCTTTAATTAGATTGTAGTTTTATGAATATTTCAAAAGTTATGGATAAAAAGGAAGTTAATTGGTTAACCTGGCTCCTGTTTATCAATGTTGGAAAAACAGAGCAATTCTTATTTGATCTAATCTAAACCAGTCAATAAGAATTAATTTAAATAAAATATACTTAATATGTAAAGATGAAAAACTGTCTTATCCACTCTGCAAACATGTGAACTCAAGAAGGTTATCACTCAAAAAATGTTGTCTAAAGAAGGGTAATTGTGATATTCCAGATCTGAATGAATCAATTTCGTCACAACACCATGGATATTTCATTATTAGTATTCTAGATAGATTCTAGAAAGGAGATGGATTACACAATCTGGAAATTTTAATTTGCATCATCAAGCCAGAGAAACAGACAGAATGATTGTTTACAGTGACCATAAACGATGAGCTTATTAAGACTACTGGAAAACTATAATTCTGATTTTCACTCTGTTCATAAGAGTATTCTTTGTAAAATTCCCAGGGCGTATGACCCATTCAACCAAAAACGGTCTTATCCTCTTATGGAACTTCTAATCTTTCAATTTGTGATGTAAGTTTACATTTGGAAAAAAACATTATTACTGAAAAACAGTTCTCTAGACAAAAAGCATTGTGAAATTCCAAGCCTGCATGGACCAACTTTCAGTGCAAAACTATGAGTATTTCAATATCTATACACTGTAATGCGTTTCTCACATAGGTCTATCTATCTATTTAGCTCTCAGACACCATGCAGGCTGAGAGTTTCAGTTTGGATTTCCATTTGAGCCATTCACCCAGCCATAATGACTATTTACAGAAGCCATATAGAATATGTGAACTAAGTCAATTTGGATACCATATATCTCAGTAAAATTCCATTCCAAGCAAAAGAGGAAGCAACCCTACAAGCAGAAAATTATATTCACCAACACCAAATACTTCATCATCTCAGCATAAACAAATCTCATGAAATATGCATATCCCTCAACATGACTCAGAGATGAGGAGCATTAGAGATTAACATACAGTTGTCGGCGCTTGTCCATGAAACTCTCAGGGCGTGAGGAATACCCAGAGGAAATGAACTCCAAGGTTTCTCCTATGAAGGGCCATCCCAAGCTGCCAAGAGGAAGCACTGCCCTCTGTCTTCTTCCTCTGTACTCCCCTGATTTACTCCATACCAGTATAGTCCAAACAATTCCAGCCATGATGATGGACATGCATGATGCTGCAACAGCTATATCATATTTAAAATAAAAGCTCAACAGTTTCCGAGGGAGCTCCATATTAATATATCTAAAACCTTCTGACCACTGTGTCTATCCACTATCCACTGCTGGGACTGGTTACAGGTAACTTATGCTCAGCCTTTTTCCTTCAGCCTGTCCCCCTTTATACGGCCCTTCTGTCATCACCCTTACCAGGAAATGCCCATTGTTATTAATTCAGTGGGACTAAAAGCCTGCAGCCGTTTTTTTGACAGAGCCGAGATAACAAAACCAGATGTAGTACAATTTTATGTTCAGACAAGAAGGTGTGAAGCCGTGTGAATGTGCTATAAACCTATAACGAACCTGTATGTGCTATGAACCTATAAATAAGTTGGGCTTCCCAAGGAATGAGAGTACAAAATGCAATATCATGGGTCCAGCTTCCAATTGTATTTAATGCTACAATGACCCTCGTTGGTAACAGCAATTATTAATATATTAGAAGAAAAGGCAATCACTCAGACGTTTCCAAAACTTTCCAAATACATTAAATCCAAATACAGAAGTGGACCAAACCATGTGAAATGGTAGGGTCAGAAAGCAAACGTGATTATAACGATTCATCCATAGACACATTTTAGGGTTACTGTGGCGAGGGTTTCTTTCTTCATATTTTATTAAATCTGTGAAGTATGATTCTGCACGTTAGTTAGCAGCATCATTTTATTTCTTCAGCACTGAATTTCACTGTGTATTTTGAATTTCTCATTTTACACGTGGGTTGTGCTGATAACCTGGGCAGTACTGTAATTGCAGACTATTGACTTATATTCTCTCCTACACCCCCACATTCATACTGTCCTTCTCCTTCACCCCCACATTCATACTGTCCCATTATCTTATATTCTCTCCCTCCTTCACATTGATACTGTCACATTCCCTTATTCATACTCTCCCATTATCTCATATTCTCTCCCTCCTTCACATTGATACTGTCACATTCCCTTATTCATACTCTCCCATTATCTCATATTCTCTCCCTCCTTCACATTGATACTGTCACATTCCCTTATGAATCTATGCTGGGGCATAATAAAAAATTATTCTATATGTACAATTTTTGTTTGTTCACGGTTGAAATGTTAATGATCCCCACGTACGGGATTTTTAACGAGTGAAATTTGGCCTTCCACTTAAAAGTCAAGTTCAATTTTCATGAATCTGTGGGCGAGTTTTATTTCTGGAACAGAATTGTCTTTAATGCTTTCCTGACACTGGTTAAGTGTTTGAAACTTTGAAAATTTCAAATTTTCATTTATAACACTCAAAGTTCCAGGACATTATGTATTATTTCGAAGTGCTTAGAGGAAAATTAGAGATTATTTTATCACAAGATATTGTTAAAAATTTTAAAATTCATATTTTTTTTCCCTTAATTATTGTTTCAAAGCTTTTCAGCAGGACCTTTAAAATTATTTTAATGGAAAACAATATTTGTGTGTGCATTTTATGCTATTTTTAATAATTAAGGAAAGAAAGAAAAAATTATTTTAAGGTACAAAAAGTTAAAGATAGTTTGTGAAACAGATTTTTTTTTTTTTTATATGGGTTTTGTATTAGGTCTTTTTTTGTGAAGGCTCACAATAAAGGCTCGAGCTTCTCTACAAACTTCTCCCTAAATAGATTATCCCAAGAGCACGGTGTTAGAATATTTGCATAACTTTCCGTGCTGTTTTTGAAGGCCTCACATTCTAAAATGAAATGCTTTTATGTTTCCACTTTTCCAGAAGAGCAAAAAATACAGTCTTTCTTCCCACATTTACAGCACTCTTTCACAACGGAGTTGATGAGAATTAGTCCTTAGTTGACCAATACAAATTTTGGCTCTCCAAGAAATATTGACCCCTATGTACGTTTTTTGTTGATGATTATGAGTGAGATTAAACTCTTCAATATAATACTTTTTCTTTCTTCCCAGCTCCTTCTCCCAAGTAAGTTTGTAGAACTTATCCATAACAAATTTTTTTATCTCTTCACTATTTGTGGGACACATGCTCAAGCAAATACCCCATTTACTAAACCATTTCCACAACAAAAACTTTTGTCTCTTCACTGTTTGTGGGATACATGCTCAAGCAAATACCCTATTTACTAAACCATTTCCACAACAAAAACTTTTATCTCTTCAGTGTTTGTGGGACACATGCTCAAGCAAATATCCCATTTACTAAACATTTGTTATTTTTCCACATCCAAGTCTTCTTTCTTTTGCACAATATGTCATTAAAGGCAACTTTAGGCCATCTGCCCTCTCCCATTTGCTCAATTTTTAAAAAATACCTTAGACTAGCAACCATAACAATTGCGAGCAACCCCTCCCATTTGCTCAATAAATATCTTATGACTAGCACCATAGCAATTGCTTCAATAAGAGCTGCTACTATTTCACTTAACAAGACAGCATAGGGAACTGCACTTTTAATTTTGAATTTGTTTGTAATCAAACGCTTCTAAATTGTTTCCACGGCATGTCCGATGTAATGTTGGACCACTGAATCACTAAAAGCCCAAAAAGAGTTAGAATGGTTTTCCAGTCTCATAACTATATCTCTCTACACCTATTTTGAAAAACATAAAATGCTTTCCAACGCCACGAAGTTCTTTTCTTTTTGCAACCATCCCAACCTAGATTTTTATTGAAGTCAATTCCTAAATATTTGTAATTTGCAACTTCTTCCAAAATATTGCCTTCAAAATAGAACTTATGTTGATTATGTTTTTTAACTTATACTGGTAATATTAACTTGTATCCTCACCCTTTTACAAAAATACTAAAAAAAAATATTTTTACGGACATAAACAAAATAAAATATTTAAACATGAATCATTTTATAATAATTGTAGAATTGAGGCTTCAGTGATCCATCATATTTGTAAAAAGAGCTTTGGCGAAAATCACATAAAAAGATTATTGTCGACGCGTTTCGAACCAACTAGTGTGATTCATCGTCAGGACAAGTTGAAGAAACAGATCTGTTTCTTCAACTTGTCCTGACGATGAACCACACTAGTTGGTTCGAAACGCGTCGACAATAATCTTTTTTATGTGATTTTCGCCAAAGCTCTTTTTACATTTATAATAAGTATAAAATTTCATATTAAGTACTTGATACAATGTATCCCTAATAAAATATAATATTTCAAAAATATTTATATAATAAAAATTAAACACTTGAATATTAAACTCAAAATATTGGTTAATAAAAACCATTTAACATTACATGATTGCTAAGCTTTCCCTTGTCTCAAACTGAAATTTATATAATAAGTTTTTTTTTTCCTTTTCTTCATTCAAAGCATTAGACTCTACTCTGAATGTCATTGATTACATCTATTTTTTTAATATATAATGCTTTTCTTTCAGAGTTTTTCATGGTTTGTGAGACTTTAGTGCAGTGTAACCCATTCACACAGGAAAAATAAAAGTCAAATGAAAAAAAGTATGTCATAGCGAAATAAAATATGAATAGAAAAAGTCAAACAAATCAATGAAAAAACATGGAAGAGCTAGAAAGGGGACAAAGATTAAACTAAAGCAAATCCAGTCAAAGAAACAGAAGCCTACACACAGATATTGTTGTACTAAAATCAAGTAATATAGATTTAATAGTGGGGTGCAACTTAATTCCTAGAAATTCCATTTAGAGGAAAGTGAGGAAGTAGGGTCCAAATTCAACATTTTCCCTTTTCCTTAACTTAAAACACATAAGCAAAATTTATAATTGAAAAAAAAAAAGTTAATTCAATGGTAAACCTCAAATTTATATATTTTTTCGAAATATTAAAATAATTAAGAAGATTCCATTTTATAAAACTATCTAAATTTTGTTTAAATTGCTAATGAACCTCATATCTGGCCAAGTAGAGATGTTGGAGAAAGATCATGCTTCTAAAGGCGGGCACTTTATTTTAAGTCATTTATTTGGTGGAGGGGCTTGGTTGGGACACCGTATGTTGTTGGTAATCAGAAAAATATGTTTAAGGGTGGGAGATTGTATGTTGTTGGTAATCAGAAAAATATGTTTAAGTGATTGAACTTTCAATTACTGGTGTTAATCACTGGTGTTAAGTTAAATATAATAATTTAAAAAATAATTTATTTTACCATATCTCCTAACAATAAAAATATATATAAACAGCCTAAACAAATAAACAAATACAATAATATTAAATGTGATAATATTATAAGGATAAATATATTATATTTTTTCATTTAAAAAAAATTAATGGTTAAATTTATTTTACTTATATATGTTTGAGATGGTGTTTGATTGGGAGAGTTTGTGATCAAGTTTCTTTTATATGTTGATGATATTGTATTGATTTCTAAATTGACCCATAAATTGAAGACGCACATATATGTCTTTGAACATTTTTGTAGAGTAGCGGGGATGCAAGTCAATACTAGCAAGCGGAAAATAACGATTTTCTCTAATAAAAGAAAGCAGAGCCAACATACGTTTTGCTTTGAAGGCAACATTCTTGAAGAAGTTAATTATTACAAGTACCTCGGGATTGATTTCAACAACAAACTTAATTGGGAGCACTGCAACATTCTCGAAGAAGTAAATGAGTAAAAGTACCTCAGTATTGATTTCAACAACAAACTTAATTGGGAGGACTGGAGAAAGAAGATAATTTGAGGATGGTGGAAATCATTATATGCTCTTCAAAATAGAGGTAGAGAGATAAAGTTATAGGATTGGACCATTAAAGTGCTTTTTGGACTCCTAGTTTTTCCAGTGACGCTATATGGGTGTGAATTGTGGGCTAGCAGCACCCTGTCTCAAAATGGAAACAAATTGAGAAAATCCAGAAATGTTTGATAATGAACAAGTTCAAAATAAAAAGTTTAGTACCTTATGAGATAATGTTGAATGAAAGGAAGCAATTGCTAAATGAGAGTAGGTGGATGGCCTAATGTTATCTTCAATGAAGGCATGAGTGAAAGAAAGAAAACATGGATGAGACAAAACCACACATGGATGCAAAAATGGAATATCTACCTCAATGCCTGTCCCACAAATAACAAGGAGCTAAAAATTTTGTTATGAGGAAGTTTCGTAAATGAGTATGGGGAAAAGAGTTGGGTAAAAAGAAGAAGTACTACATTGAGGAATTCAACCCTACGTGTGATCTACAACAAAAATAGTTCATTGGAGCTAGCATTCCGTAGAGGGCTAAGGTTCTTATTGCTCAATTAAGAACCAACTCGCATCAACTTCTATGTGAAACAAGATAGTGGGAAAGGCTTAAAGAAGTTTGGGAAGAATGAGTGTGTATATTTTGCATGTCTGGGGCTGTGGAATCAGAAAAACATTTCATTTTGGAATGTAAAGCGTTCAAAGACATCAGAGAAAGTTCTGAGAATATGTTAGCATTAATTTCTTGGCATTGTATTTTTTAGCGAGGGGATTGTTGGAAGGTTGGGTCAGCTTATCATCAATTTGAATAAGAAAATGATTGAATTGCAAAAAACGAAAAGCAAAAAACTGATAATCCCATAAACTATTTTTTTTAGTCTCGTGGACATTAAAATATCATTTCATTTCATTTATATTTTCAGTAATAAAATTATATAGTAAAAACACATCGTAAGAAAAAATAAAAACATTATGTAATGAAATCTTGTCAAAGGCAAAGATTATAAAAAGAAAGTTATACATTCATCAGGGAAATATATTGATAGGATGTGACTAGAGTTTGTAGAAAATTGAACCTGGCTTTTCTTGTTTTGATTTTAGGCCTATAGAAGTAGAAACTGGCCCTAGAAAGAGCAAAGGTTCATATCTAAAAATTAAGACTGTGAGAGCCGTAACAACCAGGGTAGCAAAGCTCATAGCATTAAGATTTTTTTTCTTATTTTGGTGATGTTAATCAAATTTTTAACGATATTTGACATATAAATTAAATGGCTAATAAATATTGTTAAGTATCAGTTATTTACTTCATTATACATGTTAAGTGACTAAAAATTAAAAAATCACACTAATTAACTAAGTTATAAATTTATTTAAAATTGTTATTATTTTTAATGTTACAAAGAATTAATATATAAGTTAAACATATACATGTTTTAAGTAAATATGTAACAAGATTCTTAACCATGGAGATTAACTCCCATTTTATCATGGAGATTGTTAATCTATAAATTGGCTTTGTTAGAATATCACGGGCCAATACCAATACTTATCAATACCATGTGCACAAAAATCATAACCCATTTCATATGACACTTGTTGACATAACAAATTTTTTATTAAATAATTTAATTAAAATGACAAAAAATACATAACTACTTTGAAAATAAATGTTAGCCTTTGATTTGTGTATACTACTAACAATATTTTAGAATATTCCATGGAGGTTAAATCCCTACCATTCACCTAATAATTATTGATAATTAAATTAATTCTAGAAGCTCTATTCCAAAATAGACATTCCAATGGACATAATTAAGCATTTGTATATATGGATAATAACATATATAGAAATAAGGATTTGCAATATTGTTACGTTGATACCATGGAATTGGTCTATGATATTGCAACAAAGCCTATTTAGGGTTAAGAATCTTATACATTTTTTTTTTTAACGCCTATGGACATCAGTCCATGATAACCATTAAAACATGATACAACTCACAAGATTAAGTGAGAAAAACATCAATGCATGATAACCATCAAAACATGATACAACTCACAAGATTAAGTGAGAAAAACATCCAGATTCTCTATAACCGCCTCTAAACAAGATTAAGTGAGATTATGGTAGATTATGAGTTGAATTGAATGGTTGGGAAAGATGTTGTTATCATCCTCATTTAGTTTTAATTTGTGTATGCAATAAATTGAGTTTATATTAAATATATCCTTGCAATAGCTTCAACATATATATATATATTATTATATTTATTTTTTATTTTTATTTTTTATTTTTTTTTTTTTTTTATTTTTATTTTTTTTTAAATTTATATTTCTCTTCACAAAACATCAATAAAATATATTGACAAGATTTGTAAAATGAAACATTTAAACATCTATACTTCTTAATATGATTGGAAATATTGAATTATAAAAATTTATATAATTTTTACCCCGATGGGGGTGTTGGAAAGTGTGCCAAGGAGGGAGGGGAGCACATTCGTAACCCCGATTTCACCCCAAGCATTAAATAGAGGCATGTCACAAACAATTGCTCTCATGCAATCACACACATCAATGAGTAATGCTAATGCAAAACATTAATATGAAAACTTCCGAGACCTCCTCCTCTTCTTGGAATTTTGGGGGAAAGTTGCAAATATCTAGTGTTATTGTTATGTTACCAGATTACTTGTGGAATTTTTCCTTAGTGGCAACCACCCTTGTGGTTCAATAGTGGTTGAAGGTCTAGGATCTCCTAGTCTGGCCTTCCATCACTCACTCCATATCGTTGGTTGGGCTCTTTGCAAATTTCAAGCATCCATGCATGTAGTTAGTTTATGTCACTATCAAAGGGAGGATCAATAACAAGATTCTTTTGGGGTCTTTGGGAACTCGTCTCTTCTTAGTTTACTGGTATTACTTCTGCTTTTAGTTTCTTACAGGTGTTTTTGTAGTTGCAGTATTATTGCTTAGGTTTGTTTGGTCTAGGATTTTTTGGGGAAAGCGTAGTGTGGTATCCTATGGGGAGGTAGCTTGACTCTTCTCCTTACCAAGAAGGATCTCCTATTACTCATTGTTTCTTATATCACTCCTTTGTAGCTATTTTGGCCTCTAGCATACTTACCACCCCTGCTCCTAAAGTTCTCCACCATGCATGCTTTGGATTGGCCTCACCTTGGTCTCCAATACCCAAACTGCTTATTGTATCTTGGGCCTTTTTTAGTTGGGTTCATACTCCTCCTTGTCATCATACCTCGGCAATGAATGAGACAAGTATGTGGCTAAGGTGGTCGAGGGCCCTCTAGTAGGCCTCACACTTAGTTGCAAGTCGAAACTATTGCTTACCCCTTCAACCCCCTCACCACCCCGCCTGCCCCCGTCCCTCCCAAAAAATTTAGGACGAAGTCTGGCTACTCAAAGCTTGGGAAATTCATGATAGGAACAACTACTCCGACTCTAAGATTCGAGCGCACATTGTTGTTTGAGTTCATAAAGTTTATGATAATTTAATTATGCAATATTATAGGCGATTATTTATAAATATAAGGTTGTTCATCACTATTATATAAGTTTATTCATCAATATTATTTAAAAAAAACAATATTATTGAAATTATTCACAAACAATAGATTTGTGAAATACTTTAAAATTTTAGACCATTAGATACATACAACATTTGGAACAAAAAATATTGACTTTTGTCTAGTTTCCAATCCTGTAAATCATGGCAAAGCCATTTTGATATTATGTAATTTGATACCATTTTAATAGAAATAAACTTATTTATCTAAAGAAAACCACCATTAACTTTTGTAATAAATAAATATTTTAATTTTTATTCATAAAAATAATAGAATTTTTCAAAAACCTTAAACTTTATATTATATATATAAAATACAAGCATGCTATTTCAATCATCATAGAGAAATTATCTTGATTGCACAATCAAATTAGATTGAATATTAAATCTTTCAACCACCCACTAACATAAGAAGCATTTATGTTGAGTAAAATATCTTTCAAACCAAACTAAATCTAACAAACTCCTAATTAATAAAACTAGACTCCTTTTTTGGAACCAATTAATCACATCTAATGTTGAATAAGAGTTATATACTCTAACCATTAACATTAATTTATAAATAAATAATAATACTTTATAAGTGATTGGAGGCTTAAAGATATCTAACTAACCAGAAATATATTTATACATTATGAAATTTTTATTTAATAATAATATATATTTTTATTTTTATTTGTATGTATAATATTATGAATTTAATAAAATAATATTAATTATTTATTTAATTTATTTGTAAATGTAACATTATAAAATTTAATATATATTTCTCTATATATTTTTAAATTTATTTTTATATTATTTATTTTGAATTGGTTAAATATTATAATTTTAAATAATTGATAATTGTAATTGGCAATCCATCTAAGTATTGTAATTGGCGATTCATCTAAGTAATTCCAATTTTTAATATTGGAAAACTTATATAATTGTAATTGGAAATCCATCTAAGTAACACCAATTTTTAATATTGGAAAATTTACATTGCATAACACTGATTTGATGAATAAATTGGATTTGTTTTTAGTAATTGCTCCACTCAAATTTGGATCCTGGACATATTATATATAAAATTCATAATAAATTTAATTGACAGAGCCACTGAAAAGCATGTGAATGGTTGAATCTTGGTGAATGACTATGTAAATAGAAAAATGATAGACTGAAAACCATTTGGATAGTGGAATCCTGGTGAATCATGATGTAACATCGAAATCATAAATTCAATTGACAGAGTACACACCAGTGAGAAACTGAAAAAAGGGTTGAACGGTTGAATGGTTGTGAATCACAAGAAGCAGCGTTAAGCATTGAATGTTCATTCATAACCCGTACTTCTGTCATTGTATTTTCAATAATGCGTTCATCAACTTTTAGAGATTCAACGATTGGAACACAACAGGGCAAGACTGTACAAAGACACTGAATTTTTTATTATTCTCTTAATTCTAGTGTGAGGGAAGGAGAGAATATAAGTCAATCGTCTGCAATTAACTGATTCTCAATGTTATATAATACAATTTTTATAGTTAAGGTTATACACATGCGAGTTGTTTTTAGTATAATTTTTCAGGGTGCTGAATCTATATATACAGTTAAAATATCAGTTTAAATAATACATATACTGCCCCACATATTTATGGCTCAATAGACTTGGAGATATTGATTGCTACGACCACATAATAAAGATGTCGAGTTCATTACGACCTTTATAGCTCAATAGACTTGGAAATATTGTTTGTACGCCCACATAATAGAGATGTTGAGTTCATTACAACTAGTAGTGGCACATGTCTGTCCCTGTACCTGTACTCCATCTGATTTGGTTATTTCAATTTTCGACTGTGTCAAAAGGCAGTGTAGCCATATTTCTTTATTTAGCCACATTTCTTCCTCAAACCTAATTTATTGTGAGGTAGAAAAATAACTTGTATCTATTCTATTTAAAATTATTTTTAAAATCAACAATCCAATAGAAAGGATGGTTCACCAATATTACTCCCTCCTTTGAATAGGTACCAATTAGTCACTTAACAAACAAGCAATAATCTATTTATTATTTTTTTGTTGAGTGTGTCTAAATTTTGTAGGGATTTGTTGGAATTGCAAGTTTGAGTTGGTGAACTCTCCACAATTTGAGTGTCCTAAGTGTTTTTTAGAATGTTCAATACATATTGTACTTAAAAACACATTTTACACAACAAAAGATCATGGTTTGACACAAAAATATTTCAACTAAATTCCACCAAAAACTCTAAAATATATAATAGTTAAACAACATCCTTAAACAATATCTAAGTTGTAACAAATGGCCACATCATTTGGCTATCTAGACCAAGGTAGATGATCTATTCAATTTGCATTTAATCCCTTCGATCTTAGTGTCCCTATGGTCCATTTCCCATGGCTATTCCATTTTGTGTTGTTTTAGGATGAGCTCTAATTTTTTATCAGGGATACAAAGCAATGAATAACAATAACCATCTTACATAGTTTATGTGGCAACAAAATGAACAATACATCTATTATTCTACTTAGTATTTAATGTTGTATAGTAAAGTGGTTATTGGTTGCAATGGTTCAAATGACACTCACAACGTGTTCATGTCGTTGGTGTTAGTGTTCAAAGAACACCCACAACATGTTCATTCCCTTGGTGTTAGTGTTTTCCATCCTGCATGCCAATGTGATCATCCCCCTGGTAGTGTCTTCACTCACTTGTATATTGCATACATGGTTTAGGGTTCTTGTTTTACTTTGTCCATGGTTTGTAATGCATTGCACTTATGTTTATTCGACATTAGTTTGGTTTCCATTACCCAACTATAGAGCATGGGTACAAACTACCTATCCTTGCCATTTTAGATTTTGGGTTACTATGTGTTTTTTTCATGGAATATGGCCCTTCATGTGTAGTTGTTATTGTGGGAAAATTGTGGACACTATAGAGAAATGCACCATATAAAAAACAGCTTAACAAAGGTAACAATTCCTCAACCTTTCTTTGTATTCTTTAATAACTCTTATTAGTAAAAATGGTTTTCTTCACTTTGTCAATAATAGGCCATTTGGAGGGAGTTGAAGAAGTAGTTCTTTATAGAGTAGAAAAAAAACATATCAAAGTAGTTCTTCATGGAGATGTATGATACTAATATAAATTTATTCCTATTAAGTTGATGACCTTCCGTGTTTGTAAACACACTAAATGTTTCATGGAAATTTGTTTGACTACTAGTTTAATTCTTAATTAGATTGCTTGTTTAGGTTTACGTTTCGCTAAATGTCAAATTTTGGATTTACATGGATTTTCATAGGGTTTGATATGAAATTTTTAGTTTGAGTTTTGGATTTTATGCAATGGTGAGTCATTTCCCAATATTTATAACGTTAGGAGACAATAGGTTCTTTCCATCCTTAAATTAACAACACCCCCAAATTCACTATAATGTTTTGCAACCTTAACCTATAGTAAGTATATTTGTCGCCTTAACCGGTCGTGAATGTATTGTATAACTCGATGAGTCTAAGTTATCTATCCATGGACACATTATGGCAAACAAAATTATAGTGTTCTCAATCCTCTCAATTATAGTGTTAAATGCAATATTTTCATCAATCCAAAAAATGTGCTTGAAGCATGTGGTATAATAACATATTTGTTCTTCTATCATTAGAGAATTTTTGAGGTTAAAAATGGGTCTCATAAAAAATGTGCTACCAACATCAACTTTTAAAAAACCAATAGGATTCAAGACGATGTCAACCCATAAGGGTAATAGTTTTGGAGTTTTTTCTTTTTTTTTTTTTCTTCTTTTTCAATTTAGCTCTTTATAGATTTACTAAAATTTCAAGTGTAAACACTATTTGGATGTAAATTTAAATTCCACATCCAACTAGTACCCACTATGTATACTTTTGGTAGATCCACAAAGAAATAAATTGGAAATACATGAAAAAATGTTTCTTTTTAGATAAATTGGCAGTGAGATAGAGTAGAAATATATGAAAAAAATGGCCAAAATGAGATAAACTCTAAATGCATGGAAAAAATGTGTTTCTTTTCTAATAAACTCATAATAAAATAAATTATAACTTATTTGATGACCTATGAACTTAATATGCAACTAAACTATGCACCCATACATCCAACCCATGTATATAAGCAACACACATAAGCAAAGAACTCAATCACACAAGTTACACACCTAATCTATGCACCTACCCACACACTGATGCACATAAAAGGAATACATAACATAAGTGACACATTTAACATATTTTCTTGAGTGCTTTGAACTTTGAGGAACCTTTTATTAATTTTAATCTTAGAAATAAGATTCAACACACTCAGATGAATATTATTGTCACTCATAACTTTATTTCACCACATTCAAAAAAATTAATTGTTTGAAATGGAAAACACCTCTAAAATAGCCAAAACAAGAATCAATTCTAATGTGGATCACGACAAACAATGAAATAATAGTATGGTAGAATATTAAATAGCTTCGTGTGGACCTTATATGATTGGATTGAGATAATGGTGACAAAATGCGACTTAAGCAAGACGATAAATATTCTACTTAATTTGATGAGATCGATGTCTAGACACTTGTAAGTGATTGCAAGATTACTTAACCCAATATTTTACTATACCCATTAGCTACATCATAACCAAAACAAATGCACCAAATACAACATGCTATAATGCACAATCAACACGAATTAAGAGAAATGGCCATAATGAACAATACAATGGCTAAATGTCCCAGACTGAGGTTAAGAGAATACTTGTGAGGGAGTGGATTACACAAATATTGGCCTTGGAGCTATTGTGGGAAATTTTAAACCTTCATTACTTCATAAACATTGTGTTCCTATGTTATGATTGTCACCAAGTGTATTTTACAAAGATGAAGATTAGGCAGTTTACTATGCAAATGAAATGGCTTGTAAATATCGAGTGCATCAAATTAGGGTTTGTTTTGTAAGAAGGCACTAGTTGTAATCAAGTTCAAGTTTTCAATTAATACTCATCAGTATAAAGAGTTTAGAGATGGAACTAAATTTCATGAAACACTATTAATATAAAGTGAATAGTTTAGATATGGGCACAAGGGCTTTACTTGTTGCCAATATTCTATCATATTCATACATAAAGGGGATTTTAAAATTGTGAAAGTTTGATTCAATCTATAATTTCATGTTAAGGGGAGAAAATGTATTTTATATTCGAAAAATGATTTGTTGTCATTACGACAAACACCCTCCAAAATTTTGTGTACACACGAATTTTGGAGCCTATTATGGATCTTGCGATCGGTTGTTCCATAGTCACTTCTAGGTCAACTGATGCTTTTTGAGCTCCCTTCTTGGATTGGAAGTGTCAAAGTCACTTGCTCACACATGCTGAGTTTGTAACAAGTGCATGAGTGCATTCTTTTACGCAAGCTTGGACAAGCATAGCACGTTCCATCAAGACTGTGCCTGTGTGATGTTCAATCCATGTCGACAGTCAGTGCACACTGACAACAATTGTTTCTCACATTCTAGTTGTGTTTGTACTTCCATTTTGGTGAGTTTTGCACACTGTTGCTTTCACGCACCTTTGTTCTCGTGAGTGTGGTTTTCATGTTTTCAACTGTCTCTTTTGCTTTCTTTCACTTTAATTAGTGTCATTTTCATGTTATAATTTCTCTGGCATGTGTTGCTTTCACTGTCGTTCACATATCACAAGAGTCATTCACACTTTAGCAATTGTCTTATTTTTTCATGTTAGATGTCGCATAATGTATGCATCCTTGTTCTGGTGGTTTCAAGGGGTTATATTTGCATGAATAAGTTTTTCTAACCATGTAAATATCAAGTACTGGGGTTTTCGCAGTGCATTATATTAGATATCATTTTGGGATTCAACTGCATTAAGTAAGTCATTCATCTATGACCATTTCCATGAGCTGTAGTCGTAATTGACTAATTTCTCATGATTTTTGAATAGTCCACTTAGCACTCATTGAATCGTGTGACGCTCAGAGGGGTGAAGAAATGGGATTGAAACTAGTGAAATGAATCACATAACGTCAATCATCACTTCCGGGGCTTGCACCCGGTAACCAGGACTTCTCGGGAAGTCACCCATCCCAGATCGCCTTTGGCTCAAGCACGGTTAACTGTGGAGTTTTCCCCACAATCAAGCCCACTTAGCTTGCTACCCCATTTACAAAACCTTAGCAAGTATTGTGCCTCATGAACCATTCATGTAAAGTTCCCTTTACTCTTTTGAATTAAGTATTGGGGTTTTTGCAGTGCATTATATTAGATATCATTTTGGGATTTAATTGCGTTAAGTAAGTCATTCATCTATGACCATTTCCATGACTGGTAGTCGTAATTGACTAATTTCTCATGATTTTTGAATAGTCCACTTAGCACTCATTGCATTAGGTGATGCTCACAGGGGTGAAGAAGTGGGATTGAAACTAGTGAAATGAATCACATAATGTCAATCATCACTTTCGGGGCTTGCACCTGGTAACTAGGACTTCCTGAGAGGTGCATCCCGGATTACCTCTAGATCAAGCACACTTAACTGTGGAGTTTTCCCCACAATCAAGCCCACTTAGCTTGCTACCCCATTGTAAATATCAGTCACTCTCATTCCCAATGTTTTAAGCACTGTCACACAAGTGTTGTCACGGTTGTCGCAAAGTGTACCTTTAGTGTCACACTTATTGTAAAGTCGTCGCAAAGTTTTCCCATTAAGGGAAATATGTTTTAACGTGTTCCATATGATATATTTTGTTGTGTCGTCAAAGTGCTTCAAGTGTGTGATCACAATCAAGTCATATCACTATACACAACAGTCTCTTTGGTCCCACACTTAGCCAAATTTTAGAAAAAATTCCCAACAACCTAGCCTCATCCAACCCTCTTGAACTGCACATTGCGTAGTCTCAACCCTCAAGAAATGACCTTGTTTCTTGGCACCACGCAATGTGTAGTCTCTGCCTCCCAGAACTACTCATTTCAAACCTTAGTGCTCAAGCCCAAACCCTGAGTCCTAGAACCGTGCAATATTTCTCTCCAACCAAGCCAACATTGCACATTACGTAGTCTCACTCCTCAAGCCTCATTCATGAGCTTTTGAACTACATATCTATGAAATCATCTGGCATTATGTCCTTCTAGTACTGCACATTTCGCATTGTCAATGCTCAAGCCCAGGCCTTGGCCTCCAAAACTGTGCAATCATGCCCTCCATCCATGCCTAAACTGTGCATTACACAGTCTTAGACCTCAAGCCCAATCCTTGAGCTCTTGAGTTGTGCAACTGCATAATCACCAAATCTACTTTTCCTCCTAGAACTGCACAATTGACTAAAACAGTTCCCAACCCCTTATCCTGACTCAATGAGCTCCCAAACTGCGCAATCTTCTTCCTCAGTCCAGTGTGAACTGCTCATTGCATAGTCTCAAGGCTCAAACTTCACCCCTAATTCCCTGATTTTCACAATTGTGCAATTATTGAGCCTCTTTCCCAGCCTGTCACCCTATTCCGGCTCAGTCAGTGGATCAATATGCACCATCTTAGACTAGGGGTTTATCGAACTAATGTCATCTTGTCATGAGTGGATTGCAGATACAAGTACTCTATCATGCTGTGACAAGATGATGAAGAGGGAGATGGAGAGGGAGGACATGCTAAAAGACACATATGGAGCTAAAAAGATAAGATGATCATCAAGACAGAAGAAAAAGGAACACCAGAATATAATTTTAGATGAAGATCAAGATCAAATGGAAGACTCCTCATCTTCAAGTCATAAGGAGGAGGAAGAAGAAGACATGTGCCATGTTTTCAAGAAGACACAATGAAAGAAGCAACAAGAAGGACAACTTGGCATTGTCACATCATCATGTAGTCCATGTCACTAGTGTCATGTCATGTCTTATCACAAGTCATCATATGCTACATCATTATTATGGATTATGTAATTACCTATTCAAAATGTATTCTAAAGTGGAAGTCCAAAGGACACATTCAGAATATGAAGAGCCATGTAAAGTCGAAAAGTCATAGGAAGTCAAATCGTCATGAGGGTAGTCAAAGAGTCACAAGGAAGGTGAAGCATCACCTCTTGGTTATATATACACCCTCATCGTATGAGCAAAGGAATTTTCACCTTGGCTCCTCCCGCAATGCATTAGAGAGACAAACTAGTTCTTTTGAGGAGCAAGGAGTGGTTCCACCTCTCCACTATTGGAGCTAGTGATGTTGATTGTATACATGTGTCTTGGGACTTTTACTTAATAATAGAAACCTTCATGGCCGACAAATTCTTCATGCACAGATTATGAATATTTGTAAGACTATTCTGCGGATGTTTGTATTTCATGTTTGCTTTCATTTGTGCTAAAGTAGTTGAACTATTTCGGTTATTTTAGTACTTATCTTATTGAGAATGTGTTGTAATGGTTGTTATTGTTGTCCCATCTTTTTGGACTATTCCGCAAGACATCTGTTATGGCTTTTTCTTGTGAAGTCTTACAATAAATGCTCCAAGCTTCTCGACAAACCACTCGTTGAATAACTTATCCCAAGTGCTAGCTGTTAGAATATCTGCATAACTTTCCCTGCTATCTTTGAAGGCCTCACATTCTAAAATGAAATTCTTTTATGTTTCCACTTTTCTGGAAGAGCAAAAAATACATACTCTTTCTTCCCACATTTCTTTTGGCCTATTCCAATGCATTGTTTCACAACGAAGTTGATGAGAATTAGTCCTTAGTTGAGCAATACGAATTTTGGCTCTCCAAGAAATATTTACCCCTATGTACGTTTTTTGTTGATGATTATGAGTGAGATTAAATTCTTCAATATAGTACTTTTTCTTTCTCCCCAGCTCCTTCTCCCAAGTACGTTTGTGGAACTTATCCATAACAAAAACTTTTATCTCTTCATTGTTTGTGGGACACATTATCAAGAAAATACCCCATTTACTAAACCATTTGTTATTTTCCGCATCCAAGTCTTCTTTCTTTTGCACAATATGTCATTAAACACAACCTTAGACCATCTGCCCTCTTCCATTTGCTCAAATTTTTTCAAATACCTTATGACTCGCACCATAGCAAATTGCTTCAATAAGAGCAGCCCCTCCCATTTGCTCAATTTTTTTTAAATATCTTATGACTCGCACTGTAGCAATTGCTTCAATAAGAGAAAACCCTATTTCACTTAACAAGATAGCATAAGGAACTACATTTTTAATTTTGAATTTGTTTGTAATCAAACGCTTCTAAATTGTTTTCACTGCATGTCGGATGAACTGTTGGTCCATAGTTCACAACCATAGAGAATCACCTAAATCACTAAAATCCCAAAAAGAGTTAGAATAGTTGTTCAGTCCCATAAATCTGTCTCTCTACACCTATTTTGAAAAACATAAAATGCTTTCTAATTCCCCAAAGTTCTTTTCTTTCTGCAGTCATCCCAACTTAGATTTCTATTGAAGTCAATTCCGAGATATTTATAATTCACAACTTTTCCAATATACTTCCTTCAAAATAAAACTTATACTGATTATATTTTTTTAACTTGTACTGGTAATATTAACTTGTATCCCACCCTTTTACAAAATACTCAAAAGAAAATAAATACTCCTACAAACATAAATAAAATAAAATATTTAAACATATTAAGTGATTGATGCAATGTATCCATGATAAAATATAATATTTCAAAAATATTTATATAATAAGAATTTTAAATACTTGAATACTACAATCATGATATTTGTTAATAAAAACCATTTAACATCACATGATTGCTAAACTTTCCCTGGTCTCAAACTCAAACTTGTATAGTGAGTTTTTTAATTTTTACTTTCTTTTTGCGTTCAAAGCACTGTTTAAATTAGAGTTTACTCTCAATGTCATCAATTACATCTATTTTTTTAATATATAATGCTTTTCTTTCAAAGTTTTTCTTGGTATGTGAGACTTTAGTGTTGTGTAACCCATTCACATGGGGAAAATAAAAGTCAAATGAAAAAAATATTTCATAGCAAAATAAAATATGAATAAAACAAGTCAAACAAATCAATGAAAAAAATATGGGAGAGCGAGAAAGGGGACAAATATTAACTAAAGCAAATCCAGTCAAAGAAATATAGATTTAATAGTGGCGCGCAACTCTATTTATAAAAAATTCCATTTAGAGGAAAGTGAGAGGTAGTATATGGTAAAATTAATTATATATATATATATATATATAATATATATTTTAAGCAAAATTTATAAATTCAATTTGTAAACATCAAATTTATATATTTTTCCAAATATTAAAATAAACACATTAAAATAATTAATAAGATTCTATTTTATAAAATTATCCAAAGTTCAAAGTTCAACGAATATATATATATATATATATCAAATAAAATAAGGATATTGTTTTATGGATATTAAATTGATCTATTCTATAATATTTCTCAACAATAGAAATAGAAATATATAATTATAACAGAAATTTTGGTTTTTTTAGTTTCATTATGCATCGAATGCCATGTAACATGACCAATTTGTTTAAATTTTTGTTCATTTTTATCCTTTTTAAAAGAAAATTGGTTTTATATTAGATTATGAAATAAAGATCAGTATATTTATCAAATATTTCTTCACATGTAATATTCAGAAAGCTATAAACCATCATAGTTTGCATATCCTATCCCAAACATTTTCCAGGAAAATCTTCTCAGACAATATATGTGTAAGTGAGAAAACTGTAACAAGAAAGTTGTTCCAATACATCATCCAAAACATGAGTGAAAGACCATACATACAACAATAAAAAATGAAGCAATACTGTTAGATTCTGTTATGACAACTTGATTAGTCCCTCCTCCCTCATGACCTTATCTCCTGTATAATAGAAACTCATGATTCCATATTGCCCTCTCAGGCCAACTTTGGACAATTTATCTCCCTCCATGTTTGCTTCCCTATATATATGACTACTAGTGAAGCTCATGAGAGAGCTTAGTATGTGTTTAATCTTGATAATCCATCCAAATAATGTAGGTGGGTCAAAATATGTAAACCGTTGTATGTCATCAATCAGAGATCTAGAGTCCCCATATATGTGGAGATTGTGTATTTGTTTCTCTTTCGTGAACCAAAGTAATCCCCATAAAGCCATTACTTATGCTTTAGTATTAGTGCCAGGTCCTCCATTCTATGATAAATTATACTGAGAGCTTTCAATTAGCTTAAGTATAGCCTTACACCCACACATGCCCAATTGTGTCGCACCATCAAAGTAACCAACAGGAAAATGTATAGTCGAAGGAACCATATAGTAGGATGAAGATTTATGATGATTAGTTACAATTGAGAGTGTCGACAACCAAGTTAATTTCCTATGACATATTTGAGAAATCTCAAAAAGTTGTCCATAAAAATATACCTGTTTCTGGCATTCCATATTTCCCATATGATAAAAAGGGGCATTTCCTTGTATTTTCCAGAACCAATAGACCACAAATTGATACACTGTTCAAAGTTATATGCCCAATTAATGGATAGATGAAGGAATTGTGTAATGCTACTCCAAACCTGACAAGTCGTTGGGCATGTGAAGAAGATATGTTCCCCTATTTCCGATGATGCCCTGCAAAATATGTAAAATCTAAGACCCGAGAATCCTCTCTTCAAGAGATTATCTGAGGTGAGGATTTTATTCTTCCACTCCAACCAAGAAAATAGGATGATTTTTAAGGGAATACTCAACAATGTAAACTTTGAAACGGGAACTATAAACTCAAAACGAAAACACTGACCAAAAAACCCCGAAAAAACATCAAAAACAGTGTTAAAAACGAAAAGTGTTTTTACTGGAATGATGTTTTTTTTTTTTTTTGTTTTTTTGTTTTTTTGTTTTGTTGTTGTTGTTGTTTGTTTTTTATTTTTTTTTTGGGTCAATTTTCAACACTTTAAAAAAATGCCAGTAAAACCGAATTTTTATGTGCAAAAAAACAACTATTTTTGAGGAAAAAAACACAATAATGGTTTTGGTAGAATAACATTTTTCTTTCCTTAGTACAATTTCAACATGTTTTAGTAATGACGATAGAGATAAAATAATGGGATCTGAAACACATTAAAATTCTATTAGTTTTCATCCATGTTCTTAAACATATAATAACATGACACTAAAGATCGCTAAAATTCTAGTTGTTTTCAACCATAACATTAAAGATACAAAAAAATTTGGAAAATTTTCAACCATAAAATTAAAAAACCATGACATTATGAAGAAACTACATAACTAAATTAATCAAAATGTCATTATTTGTAGATTGAATGAAACATAAATTATATCTGTAAGTTATTGTTGCATTGTAGATATTCTAAACAATAAAAATCATCATAATTAAAACATATAATCCAACAACATAAAAATGACTCATAACTTCTGATTTAACAACATATGGAAATCAAATTTTTTTATTTCAAGATACGATGCAAACATCAGTTATATAAACTATCTTAGACAGTTATTCAAAATCACTCATATTTTCTTGCACACCATCAGAATTCACATCTTCAGATGAATGACTAGATGCAGATGAAGATGTTCCATATTCTTCTCTTTCATCAACTAGTGCCCCATCTGAGTCCACATGCATGCCACCATTTTAGGTTTCAAAATTCTTCTGGATCTACGACTGGTTTCAACAGACTCCCATCTCAACATTGTTCCTTCTGTTAACAACCTTTTCATAATCTCTATCATCTTGAAGCGAAGAGTTCTTATCTTTGTTAAATTGAATTCATAAACAAGTATGTCAACATCCTCCAATTTTAAGAGGTCTGTGCGATGACGATTCATATTTGTACCCTTTCTTTTTCTCTTTCCGCCAATTTTTTTATCAACTACCATCTCTGGCTTATACACATCATTGAATGGGTGTGTATTTGTGGCATATCAATGTACTTCTACACCTATAACATCTTCATTTTCTGTAATGACCTTTATTACCTTAGCAACCCAAAATGGATAGCCATTGGGATCTCCATCTGCAGCACTGCAATCATGCAACCCTCTTTAATATCCTATACTGAACCCCTGTAAAGGTCTTCAATGGCTTCACGTTGTGCATGATATCTTCTGGAACCAATATACATCTCTCTTTCCTCTACCTGTGAAGAATTAATAATACCTTGAGATTGTTGTTGTTCAACAATGTTTCTTTCCTCATGTTCACTTGACACATTTTGTGGCCAAATAAATGGATTTTTCAAAGGCATATCTTCATTTGTTGTTCTTGAAATGATATCACTTTGATTATTGAAAAATGACTCCCACCAAACTGAATCAACAATATCAAAGTACTCATGTGTATATCTAATACATTTTTTAATTTCTTTTAGGAAATTATAATAATTTATATCTCTATTATGTCTGCATGCATTATGAACTTTAGCAACTGATTGTAATAACAATATATTTGATGCAAATATTAGATGATCTAGAATGAAATTTGAAAATTCCAAACTTGATGATGGTGCCCATTCTATAGTAGTTGAATACTTCTTGCCCCATATTAGTGTTTTCCCATCAATTTTTTTTATACGAAATTGATTTTGGAAGCTAATGTCATTAAGTTGTTCAAAGCATTTCTCCTCACCATGCGATCCCAGAATAAACCTTCACATGTCAACTGTTTCTTCCAACACATCAAAAGTAGGTTCTGGCATGTATGATTTCTTAATACATTCAATTAATGATGGCAAGCTCCCAACTTCCTTCCTCCTCAATGTGACTGAAAAATGACTGAACATCTAATCAATATGGTCATGAGTTTGCCCAATAAGAAGGAAACCAACCTTTACCTTCTGAAAATTTCTCAATTCAACAAGCATGTTTAGATATCCAAAAACAATCTGATTTTTGTTTTCATGGCAAGTATTGTCCAATTGTAGATACAAAACTTTAGGAAGATTACTAGAACAATGAGAAAAAACATCATGAATTATGGTTATTGTTAGATTTGCATCATTATGAATATTTGGAGCTGTGAAGTACACCCTTGGCAACATTTTCCCATTGAAGACTATACAACCGACCAAGTGATATTGAATAAAATTTTCCTTCTGTAAAAAAATGTGGTAAAAGTGTTTTCTTTTGGTCCATACCATCAATTATCAAACCCAAATATTTATTTGGATTATCATACCACTTCTTTCAATGCTTGTACAACTTTTTCCTTTCACTTTTTTGTTGTTCGCAATGCTCTTGAAGTTTTTTGACAATGAAATCTACACAACATAAAAGAAAGTCATTAAGAAATATGTTTTCATAGTTGATGACCATACAATTTTAAAGGTTAAAGTTATGAATGCTTACCTCTTTCTGACCCTTCACATTTATCCCTTTTTATTTAAGAGAAGCACATGTACTACAAATCCCCATCCTCTTCTTCTTAGGAATACAAACATTGTTGAATTCTTTCTTCCATACCTTCACAAAATATTGATATGTAATAAATCGACCGTGTCCCTCGGCACCTTCTGCATATTCTTTGTATAAGTTGTACGTTTCTCGTATTTGAGAAATTATTTGGAATATGTATTGTCTCTCTATTTGGCATATACTCTCCATGATTTGAAAATAAATATTTCATCCATGACATTGCAGTATTTGATAATGGCCCAAACTGTCGTATGAAGTACTTCTGAATAATATGTAGGATCCTTTTCCAAATTTTCTTGGACTCTTGAGAGACGAAAATTACCCATTGAATGAAACATTTTGAAAACCTTTCTACAAATAAATAAAGAACCAATATGACAACAATAACTTGACAATGTAGATTGCATGCACCTCACTAAATATGAATTTTACATGCTTTTATTCATTGACAAATATCTCTTCCTTTTCTCTAATGCAAACTTGAAATCCATATGTTTCAAGCAATTTTTTGACAACATTCATTTGAAATGAGAGCGTTGATAGAACTTCTTCTCATCATATATTCTACTCGACCCCTTGTATAACTAGAACATCTTGGATTGATACGAAAATATCTACTCCTACTCCTCGATACAATATTTCCTGGAAACATCTCCATCATTGGATCATCATTTGTATAAGCATTTTCATCATCATTTTGAAGAATGTTATCCTCACTATGATCATCCGTGCTTTTGAATTACTGACTTGGAAGATATTCTTCATCTCCCCCTTCTTCAATGCTACTGTCATAGTCCTTAGAATTAGGACTAAATGAAAAATTTGACTCGATGTTTATTGGATATTCTTCATCATGTGCATTGTCAGTGCTGCCCTCATAGTCCATAGGATTAGGAATACATAAAAAATGTGACTGTTTCTTTACTGAAAATTCTACATCCTGCCTTTTGTCACTACTATTCTCATAGTCCTTAGGATTAGGACTAAGTGCTTCATCCTGTCCTTCGTCACTACTGATCTCATAGTCCTTAGGATTAGCACTAAGTGGAAACTGCGACTCTTTATTTATTTGAAAATCTTCATCATGCTTTTTATCACTGTTGCTCTCATAGTCCATAAGATTAGGATTAAGTGGACACTGTGACACTTCATTCTTTTGAAATTCTTCATCATGTTCTTTATCACTGCTGCTTTCGTAGTCCATAGGATTAGGACTAAATGGAAACTTTGATGCTCTATTCATTTGAAATTCTTCATCATGCTCTTCATCACTGCTGCTCTCATAGTCCATAGAATTAGGACTAAGTGGACACCGTGACACTTCATTCTTTTGAAATTCTTCATCATGCTCTTTATCACTATTGCTTTCATAGTCCATAGGATTAAGACTAAGTGGACACTGTGACACTCTATTCATTTGAAATTTTTCATCATGCTCTTCATCACTACTGCTCTCATAGTTCATACGATTAGGACTAAGTGGACACCATGACACTCCATTATTTTGAAATTCTTCATCATTCTGTTCATCATTGTTGTTGTCATAGTCCATAAGATTAGGACTAAGTGGACACTGTGACACTCCATTCTTTTAAAATTCTTCATCATGCTCTTCATCACTGCTGCTCTCATAGTCCATAGGATTAGGACTAAGTGGACACCATGACACTCCATTCTTTTGAAAATCTTCATCATGCTCTTAATCACTGTTGCTCTCATAGTCCATAGGATTAGGACTAAGTGGACACTATGACACTCCATTCTTTTGAAATTCTTCATCATGCTCTTCATCACTGCTGCTCTCATAGTCCTTAGGATTAGGACTAAGTGGAAGATTTGACTCTCTATTCATAGTGGAAGAATTTCCGTTATATTCATCAATATGAATAGTGTTGTTACGCGATGGAGATGTTGATGCTTTACAAAGAGAAACTTCACTATCAGAAGAATCCATGCCTTTCAAACATAAGAGGTTGAATGATACAAATGCAGACTCTCCTAATGATAATATATAGCTTAAATAATGAAAATTTCGCTCCAAGAATTTTCGCCAAAATTTTTCCCTCCAAAAATTTCTATTCATGTATTTCCCTCCATAACTTTCTTCAACAATTTATTGAAAAATTTTAACTACATTTTTCTTATGAAATAAATCTTTTAATTAAAATTGTAAACTAAATCTTTTTATTTAATTAATTTATTACTTAAACTATATAATATTTACTAGACAATTGAATGGTTTTTTTTTTTTTTTTTTTTTTTTTTTTTTTTTTTTTTTTAATTATACCTTCTAAAACAAATTAATCCCACATTCACCGCGCTGTAAAAAAAATCCGTAATGTTCGTTTTATCATAGTTCCCTATATCGCCTTAACAAAATTTACATGTTAAAGTTTTTATAAAAACAAATTAGTCCCACATTAACCGTACGATAAAACAATACCATAATTTCCGTTATATAATAAATTTCATTATTACTATTCCTCACATTAGATCAAGTTCTTTCGAGGTTTGTTAAAATAATTGGAGAGAATTTGTGGAGCAGCTACATTTCTATCAACAACATATTCAACGGAAGATTATCACATTTGAAAGGGTAATTTTTTTTCCTGTGTACAAATTTTAAAATTAAATAAGTTTAATGATTTTTTTTAGAAATTAAAAATTTCAACGGTACAGATTTACCCACTATGTCTGCAGTGGGCATGGTGGGCCTGATCATGCTCTTGGTGGCCCAATGGGCCCATGGGGGAGGGGTGGAGGGGTTGGCTACCCATCCCCCTGGGCCGCCGGGTGGGGTGGATGGTTGGCGGCTAACCCTCGCCCCTCCCCAGCAACCCACGACCTACCTGCCCGGCTGACCATTGGGCCACTGGATGGGGAGGGGCGGCGCTAGCACCCTAGCCCTAGCCTAGCGGCCCAACAGCCCGTCGCCCTGGCCAGCCGTTGGGTCGCCGAGGTGGGGGGGGAGGCTGGGGTGCTAGGGCGGCCATTGGGCCGTCAAGGTGGGGTAGGGGGGCCGCCGTACAGCTCCTCGCCAACTCTGGTGGCCTAACAACTGGGCCAGGTGGTAGGTCTATTTCCGGGGTGGGGCGGCAGGGGGCTGTATTTTTTAAATTTCTTTTTTTTTTTTCATTTTTTTTTTTTAAATTGTTATGTTTTACAAAAGTAATTATCATTTATCATTTTGTTTGTTAATTTAAGCTATTATTTTTTTTTTGTAATTTATGATTTATATATGTGTCTTTTTTTGTAGGAAAATGACATCAAAGAAGATTTCTGTGATTTTTCTGAACCAAAGATTGTTAAAGGTGGATCGTCAAAAAACACTGTTGAATGAACGAAACCTAAGTTGATAGCTACAAGTCTTTCTAGTGCCTCAAACGATAAGAAGGCGATTTCATACTGGAAGAAATCAAAAGAGGTGAAACTTCTAGAAAATATTTGGTACGTGAAAAAAAGAGAAAGTGGAGATGTGCATATATATCTATACGCTGATATACCTAACGATAGTGGAATTTATGAGGTGCTGGGAAAGGTCATAGACATGTGTTCGATACCGGACAGTGAAGTTTTTTATATACTTACAAAACCACCCAAGTCACATGAAAGGATTAAATATCAGTTATTATATTCATTGTATGGCACGAGAGAGGTATCTACAAAGCTATGTAAAAAAATCATAAATGAGATTAAACAAAATATCGTAATTATTGTTATTTATATTTGTGTTTTGCGTTATTGCAACTGTTTCATTATATTTTTATAACTTAGTTTTCATTGACATATGATATTTTGTTTGACAGAGCTTTGTTGAAAGTGTTTCAATTATGTTGGGAGGCATTCATTTCATAGAGCATGATATTATGGATGTTGTCAACAATTTCTACTCAATGTCAGAAGAAGGTATGGAAAACAAGCAAAAGGTAGTAATTCATGATGCTACAAAACTACATCCAAGGGATCAGAAAAAAATGCCTCTAGTGGATAAATCTAGCAAAGGTAGACAGGTTACTTTTGAAGATGAGGAAGTTGAAACTGACACTGAAGAATATGTTGTTGTCACTGAGGATGCCATTGGAGCCGATGTTAGAAAGGAGAAGAGCTGTAAAAGACCAAAAGTAACAATGCCCAACAATAAATCTGTTCTAGTTAATGATGAGAATGTTATGAGGAAGAAAAGTAAAGTTGAAGATTCTCAAGTAGCCATTACCAACAGTGAAGATCATAGTGAAACTTCAAAAGAAAGTAGAGAAATCATTACACCAGGAGTTGATTTAGAGGATGGAGTTATTAAAACAAAACAAAATGCCATTTGACAAAACTTGACAAAGAGAAACTTAATGGAGGGTGGTTGTACATTTCAGCCTAATGTGAGACAAATCTATAAGGAAATTGAAGGACAATGTAAATATCAAATCAGAAAGCCACACCACCTGCAGGTTCACAACTTGAAGGCATTGATGAGGTACAATCCATATGCTCATGTGGTTAATTATGTGCTTCTTGTTGATCCAATTCAAGTTCCCAACAAAGAAGCATTTGATAAGTCAAAATGTTTTAAATACAATTATTAAGTGCTTGGGGGGAACCATTCCGTAGAAGCTCAAAGGCGATTGATGGAGTAATATCCCAATAATCCACGTTTTGAAACAATGAAATGTATCATTTATGCTAATTTATGAGATACAGAAGCAAAGTTAGTGGCATGGGATCATAATTCAGATAATGAATATAGGATTTATATGAATTTTATCCAAAGAGTTAGATTTATTCATAGTGAATTTGAAAAAAAACGTGGCAGGGATAAGATAAATCTTACTGTCGATTTCCAAAAGGAATATTGTATAGAAATAGGCTATCAAATTGAGGAGAAAATCAATTCAAAAGGTGACAGAGTAAATATTGATTTATTCAGAGGTACGGATAACATTTTCCAGTTGGCATTTAGAATTTGAGAGATATGGGAATTGATTAATGATATTTTTAGCATGTGGGAGAACATTGGCATTAAAAACTAGAAGGCCAAAAGGTCTAAACCATTGATATGTAGCAACAATAAATCAGGTCCTGAAATGAAGCAGCATCTAGAAGATATGACTATCGCACCTTGGAGAGCATTGCAAGGAGTGAAGGATGAAAAACTTGTCAAAGCAATATTATCTCGTGTGAGGTCAAAAGAATTATCATAGGAGGAAATGTCTGAGGAATTTCAAAAGTAAGTTTGTTGAATTATTTTTACTTATTTCTAGATTATAATTTTCTTTTAAATATAACATATTGTTCTTGGTAGTATTTGTTATAAATACCATTATATTAACTCTTTTTACTTTATCTATGCAGTCACAAAGTTTACATGAAAATACAAGAATAAATGGTTAAATTGTTGAATGAAGATAGTTGGGATGATGTTGTACGCACCTATCTAGATTCAAGTTCTACATCAACAATTTTATTTTATTTTTTAATTTTTTATCTTGCATTTAAAAATGTATGTTGATTTATACATTCATTTTTATTCATTTGTATACTATTTTTATTTTATAACTTATACATATATTTGTTTATCTTATTAAAGATGATGAAGGATGTAAATGTAGTACCAGATAGTTTCAGAACCTTTATTGAAAAAATTAAGATCGAAAAACTGAAGAAGCAATGTCTTAGAGATGTTGAACTTGATCCAACTCTTACTCATTTCATTTGGAATGAGCTTGACACTATTCAATATCAAGTAATACAAGGTGAATGTGAAGACATTTCTAAACTCATCCCTGAAATGGATTATGCCCTAGTTATAGCAGATATTCCCCATTGTTTCAATATCCCAAACATTGACTATGATAGTGACCCTTATACTTATAAAGCTCTTAGTAAAATGGTTGCGGGATTTCTAGAAGTCACATCATCACCATTATAGATATTTGTGACATTTTATTCAGACACACAATTGGCAATGTTATTGTCAAGCTTCAAGGGGAAAACAAACTCAAGGATACAACTTACATGGTAAGATGTTGAAAATCCATATTCGATTAATGTTAAAAAAAACATTTATGTACAAGTTAATTGAACTTTTACTATTTCATGTTACAGGCAAAAGTCAAATCTTCTTAACCATGAAGATCAACCATTTATAAATGATTGCGAGTTCATCCATATTGATAGTTGGGCAAAAGATGATAGCTATATGTCTATGATTTTTAATCAAGTAGATGGAAAGAGACATAGAAAAGTACTGGCTTATGATGATGTTGTGAGAAAAATAACATATGAAGATAAAGAAGCAACATGAGAGATAGTTAACATTTATCAAAAACCACAGTGATTGATTAACTATCTTATAGTCATATGTTCAAATGAAGGAGATTGGGTTCTGGATTTATTTTCTGGCTCAGGTAAGTTTTATTATATGGAATTGAATTTCAATATCTTCTTTATTAATTTATAAACCATTATGCTAATTTACTTCATTATTTCTTTTTTTGCTTGATAATTAGGTACAACACTAGCATGTTGCCTTTAGAAAGGAAGAAATTGCATTGCCATTGAAAAAGATCCAGTACAGTGCAATTTTATTCAACAAAGAATTAATGCTTTTCAATTTCTTCCAGATGCAATACAAGAAATTGGGTTGAAGAAAGGGGATTTTAGTGAATCACGTGTGGCAAAAAAAGCAAAGGATTTCAACCACCATTTCATGGAATGATTGGAAAGGCATACATTGGGAATTCACGGACATCAAAGATCCATTAGAAGACGAAAATGAACAAAATGAAATAAAAAATATTGTGGAAGAAGACAATGATGAAACTCTAGAGGATGAAGAGTTTGGATTACATGATATTGTTGATTAAATTTAAGTTATGCTTGGAAATCAAGCTCATTTTTTGTAACTATTAATTAGTTATACTTGTAATGTTTTGACTTTGACATTTTATGAGAAAAATACGCATTCAATTAATGTTGTTAGGTGTTCAATATTTGTATTATGTGATTTTTGTATTAATTTTTATGTTAATATTATTTTTTGAAAAAAACAGTGATTATTATTATTTTTTTGACATGGAATTCATAAAAAAAATATTATTTAACCATTTTTTGTTATATTTTTCCTTTAAAAATTGTGATTTTGACATGTCATTTCTAGCAAAAAATGATCAAAATGTGTAATTTTTTAGTTATATTTATGTTGAAAATGGTTATTTTATGTCAATTTTTAAAAATTATTGTTTTTTAGAGATAATTATTTGATGTGCATTGAAAAATTAATTAACGATGTATAAGTATGTAGAATATCGAAACTTTAAAATATCGACCTTCTTCTTTAAATATGCAAAACAATAAAGACCTCACAAAAAAATAATTAAAATAAAAACAAGAAAATAGGAAGAAGAAGACCACTTCAAAATTTGTTAAATTTAGAAAATAATTATTTACATTTCATACATTAGAAAATTTAAAGTCAAAAAATAGGTCTTTTAAAAAAAGGGTCTGATGTAGAATCACCACTTTTTAAAATCAATATGCAAATCACTAACATTCTAAAAAGTAATGTACATAAAAAAATTTAAAGTACCAAAAACTATGCTTAAAAAAACTATGTGTATTATGCATCGCCTCTTTTCAAAATCAGGTCACTTTTTTGATACCTCTACGAAATGGGTAATCGTATCAGTTCCTATTTCAAAGTTTACATTGTTACTCCACTTCCATATCTTAAAGAACCAAGATGTCTCTTGCAATCCAATCTCTAATTAATATAGAAAAGGTATGACTTCACCACAATAAGTGCTTGCTTATGTAATCTTCCATCTCATGAGATTCATGCTTGTCGTTCATTAAAATAGTGACTTGCTTGACTAAGGAAACTAGTATACTCCTTCCACTCTATAGCGCTTTATCCCACCAATCCTAAATCCATTGCCTCTTTCCATATGTGGCATCCCTCATGCCATCGTTTTATCGTCTGATATAGGAGAATATATCCATTTCTATGCAGGATGTCCAATGTATGTCCCTGTAAATTCCTGCCACAACGCATTCCTTTTATGATGTCTGTCCCGCTCAATAATTTCCTACCATTACCAAACTCCCAAGCCATCCTCAAACGCCACTAGTGGAGAATTTTTATGAAGCTTCTCCAAATCAAAGATCCTCTTGTTCTGATGGGAATAATCTCTTTGCACAGCGTCTCAATATATGAATGTATCATATATTTAGCTCGGATGGTGTCCTGCCAAATTCCCTGTCCATTCGTAGCCCACCAGAAAGATTTAATTAGAAGATTATCTCCAAAATTTATGTTATCCAGGAACCCCCAACCAGCGAATTCCTTTGGAATGGTCAGATCAGCCCACCTACATAGATGATATTTAGAAGTATTACCCGTCTCTCTCTAGAGGAAACTGGAAGTGATAGAATTAATCTTTGAAGCGATGGCCCTTGGGATTATGAATAAGTGTGCCCAAAATATGGAGATCTACTACAAAACAACCTGGATAAGAATATATCTTCCACCCAGGGTAAGATATTTGTATGTCCAAGAATTCAATTTCTTCTTGTATTTGTTGACCGTCCATAACTAGTCTCTGTTTCTATATTTACTTGGCTTAAGATAATATCCCAAGTATGTAAGTCCATTCTCCATAGAGGCTGACTGAAAACTGAAAATGCTGCAATGTAATCAATGTCTAATCTGTGTTCAGAAGAGAAATAGAACATAGACTTATTACCATTTGTAAGGATCCCAGAGGCCACCCCATATCTAGATATAATGTCGAATGTTAGTATATCATCAACAAAAGACAAGTGGGAGATGTAGACCTGTCTAGAGATGTGTAAACCCTAAAAAATGCCACGAGGTTGCGCTTCTTTAATTTTCAAAATAAGTCCATCCATGACTAGTATGAAGATTAAGGGGGAAAGAGAGCACCCCTGTCTAAGACCTCTTCTCGCACAAAAAAAGGTAGAGGGAAGACTGTTGATCAAAACATCATAACAAACCGAAGTAATACAAGCCATAATCCACTCCACGTTGTGGGGTCGAAGACCAATTTTATATAGGATGAGCCTGATATATGACTAGTCCACACTGTCATATGCCTTGTGTAAGTCAATTTTCATCACCACCACCTTCTTCTTACAAGCCTGGATAGAATGGATACATTCTTGTGCAAATGAAATAACATCATGAGTCTGACGATTATTTAAAAACCCAAAGTGTTCATGGGAGTTGTGTAATGATAGGACCTTATTTATACACCTTGCAATCACTTTAGAGATAATTTTGTAAAGTATGTTGTAAATTGAGATAGGTCTGTAATCCTAAAAATCGTTAGGGGAAGAAAACTTTAGGATGAGAGCCAAGAAACTTGAATTAATAGCACAAGAGTTATTACCTCAAGTTCTAGCCCCTTCCACAATCTCCAACAGATTCTGTCTCAATATCTCGAAGAAATGTACGAAGAAGTCCACTGGCCAACCATCTGGTCCCGAGATTTTGTCTTTGGAAAAGGACTTAAGAACCAAAGATATTTCCTCCATATTTACTGGACTATATATCTCATCATTAGTATTATCATCAAAAATTTTAGGATACAGTGCCAATGCCCATCTCTGATCCCAATAGTCATCATCCCGCTTGAATTTATAAAATTGTTCAAAGTATTTGATTGCTTCTTCTTGTATCTTAGGAGTTGTGTATTTGGTGCCCCATCTGATGATTTAATCTGCCAGATAGCATTGATATGTTTCCTATGATTTGCATACCTATGGAAAAACTTAGTATTCTGGTCCCCCTCTCTTAGCCAAATTGCTCTGCTCTTGAGCCTCCAAGTTGTTTCCTGTATGTTAAGGATCTCATTCTTCCTATCTTCCAGCAATTTCATATGTCCCAATTCCTCCTGTGAAGTTTCTTTTTGCTCCATGGCACTACAAAAACGGGAAATTTCCTTTGTGATCTTCTGTAATTTCGAGATTAAACGTTGCTTTTTAATCCTCTCCCATTTCCTTGTATGGATTTTAATGACTTTGAGCTTTATCGTAAGGGACCACATCACTGATTCCTCCCTCGGGCCACTCATATCCTTCCAAGTGGTGTTAACCAATTCATTATATTCCTAATCTTCTAGCCATACTCTATTAAACTTGAATGGGACCCCCCTATGAGTATTCAACGTCCTCCACTGGAGAAATATGGGCATATGATCTGAAATGTAAGTCATGTATACACTAGATTTCAAATTACCAAGGCTCTCTATTAGGTTTTATTGTACGAGGAATCGGTCCAGTCTCTTCCAACGTGATCTTCACCCACCCTTCGATTACTCCAAGTGGGGGAGAGAGGAGAGGGGAAAAGGTCCACCAAATGATGATCCATGAAAAGATTCTATAAGCGATCGGAAAGAGGATCCACCTTGTTGTGTTTACCCCAAGACTCTTGTGCCAAGAGAGTCACATTCAGATCACCGACCAATATAAGTCCAACGATCTTTAGTATATTTCACTATATTCCCAGAAAGTCGAATGATCCCAACATGGTGCATATATTAAGAAGATGAATATGACAGGGAATACCTCTGATATGAATAGACAAGAGGATGCCTGCAAAAAGACTGAAAGCATGAAAATCCACTTTGCCCAGGTCCCACATTGCTATAAGACCACCTGAAGAGCTAGTGGAACTAACCCCAACAATGTGTCAAGAAGGGAAAATACCTTAGAAATAAGAAATGGCCCGAGACGACTCAACGAGGGTTTCTTGAATGAGCACAATAAAGGGTCAAGAGTCCCAAATCAAATGCTAGACTCAGAAGTTTGGAGTGGTTCCCCAAACCTCTAATGCACATAGATAAGATCTTCAACATGGAGCCCCCCGAGTGGGCTTCAAAGCTCTAAGTGCCCATGAGTCAGGAGAGGTAATAATGTGGATGTCAAGTAAACAACCAGAGCCATAAAAAAGAGAAGATTGAGAGGCAAGGTGACCACAAAAATTCTTGCTACATTTTTTCCTGGTCTTACCAACTGCTATATTAATAGTAGAGCCTAGGCTAATGTGGGGGGATGCAGCTGGAGGACCAGCCTTAGGTATGGTCAGAGCCTTTTGGTGCATATCATAATTATGAAGAAGAAAATCTATATCATTACCAATTGAATTATGCGGGGAAGAGATCAGGTTTGGACCACTAGAGCACAAGGGGGGCAGTGAGAGGGTAGGTTCCAATGGAGGGATAGAGGGTGAAATCATAGGAGCAAGAGGAATAGAAGGGCCAAAAGTATGGGAACTCTTCAATATTGGGGAATGCGGAGGAGGATTATCCAGCGAGGGAGGAAATACATCACAAGGGGGGGCATCCCGACATGGTACCACAAGGCCATGGAAAGTGCCAACAAAAGAAGTGTGGTGGGGCGAGTCGACAATAGCCCACACATCATCAACACTCGCTGGGGGGGGGGGGGGGGGGGGAAATTTGTTAAGAGAAGAGGATGAAACAAAAATATAAGTAGAATAAAGTTGAGTAGAAAAGGTACCTTTTTGTAAAGTGTCAATATCAGAAGGAACACATAGTCGAGGCTTCTCCGAGCATTAGAAACATCCCAGGGAAGAATGGTGACTAAGTCTCCACCTACTAGGGAAAAAGTTCATCAAATGGCTGGTATTATGACAAAATAAGCATCTAAAGGGGATTTCCAATAGTCCAGTCGTTGTCGAATCTTCAACGAACCCCAAGCCAAGTTTAAGTTCTCAGGAAGGACGACAGAAAAATGAACCTCCACCATAATCTAGGCCACGTGCTTGTCATGTACGCCCATCACCTTCAAATCTAAATATATAAAGCGTCCTATAACGTTCCCTACCTAAGTCAAAGCTTGGTTTAGAATTCTAGTGGGAGCCCCCTAAGTTTAACCCACACGATGTAATTCTTAGGCATGTCGAGTAAGGGATTAAATCCAATATACACTTATGTAATTGTAGGAAGCTCCTTCCTTGAACCCAGGGGATCTTCAAAATTTTAAAATTTTAACAACATCATCCATGTATAGAAAATGTATACTGAACCACGCATTCATAAGAACACTGACCTTCGTTGAATAACCCAACAATGGTTCCCAAACCTTCTTTGCCCACTTTTTCATATCGAACTCACACGACTTAGAGAAAATCCATTCACCAATGAGGGCACGTTTCTGCAAACTGGAGACTCTGCCCAAAAGGGCGTCATAACCAAAGCTAAGAAATTTAGTCTCATAATTCGGGAGAATGGATTTACGTTCCTTCCTTTGAGCCCTTTTGCGACGAGAGCAGGTGATATCAATACAAGTAATGTTGTCAAAGATATGTGTCACTGGCACAAAAGATTTCTCTTCCAGATGTTTATCCAAACATATCGTGACTGACGACACCCTTGGGTGGAGGAAATTAGACCGAGCCTGCTTTGCCTCCACCATGGCTTGTATAAAAGCCTCATGAGCCTCCACGTCAAAATCCAGAAAGGCCAACCATCGATCCATGTGGAAAGATTAGTCAGAAGGAAAATAAAGATGAAGGGAAATCAGAACCCCACCAAAACACTGTCAGCACAGCCTGACAGATAAATGTAGTAAGTGTGCCTCAACAGGAAGAAAATCTGATGAGATCCATCGAGGAAAGAAACAATTTCTCGAGATGGTAAAAGATCTCGAGAAAAAGCCACTTGCTACACCCCTGCCAACACCAACTACCACCCACACTGCACTGAGAGAAAATTAAATGAGAATGAAATACCCAGAAGGAATGACGACACATATATACGTAAGAGATGCTCTGAGAAGAACCAATTACAGATTTGAACTTGAGATCTTACCCCTAGGAGATCCAAACCAGCGATCCCACAATAAATAGGAATGTTGTCTGACACCAATATAAACCATCAACGACACTCCAAAAGAGGAAACAAAGTAGGTATAGAATCCTGACATGGAAATGTCCAGAAGAGGCCAGATTGTCCCCAACTAACAACCACTAGAATGGGGTAGTACGAGGAAGTCTTTGCCGGAAAATAATCTAGTGACTAGAAAAGTGAAGAAATAAAGCCACCACCTTTGTGATGCGATTTCTGGCCAAAATAGTCTCATATGGAAATAAAAAGGAGCCATGATCGAGTCCTCCGAATGCCTGAGACTGATCCAGAATGTCAATCATACCATCATCACAGCCAACATGCTCACCCCATGGACACCACTGTATCATTACTTCCATGAGAGCAAATCTCATATCAACATCCAAAACAAAAACACACAAACGACCTACAACAAAGGGGATACATGCCCATGCACCCTAATGAAAAATACAAACAATCCGAAAACAAAGTGTACCACTGTGAGTACCAATCCCGCAAACAACTACGACAACTACCTAGGCCTCAGAAGCAATATGCACACGAACCACATATATAGAACCAACTTAACCTACAACTCCACCGGCAACAACCACAGGGCCACTCGATGTTACCACCCCCACAACACCAAATATATTGAAAAATTGGATCCAAGAGAAATCACAACCCCCGCACACCCAATAAAACAAGGACACCTGGAGCGATGGTGATTTAAAGAAGGAGGATTACATAAATTTTGTATAGCAGAAAGATTCAAGCACTCAGCGTTCCGATAAAGGGAAGAAGCCCGACACCAAAAGCAGAAAACTCATGTTCGAGTGAAAAAATCCAAGGAGAGTTCATATAAGAGCAATCGACAACAGTCTGATGGTGACCATGGTAGCCATAAAAAGTAAGACAATAATTTGGAGAAGGACAAAGAATGTTTCTTCCTCACTAGAAGTGTGAGATGCCATATGCCAAAACCCTCCTCCTCAGTTCTCCACTTTCATCCTCACTAATTCTAGATGGGTTGGTCATCAACATAAACCATCTCTTAAAAATCAATAAACAAGTTTACAATTATTTTTTGGAAATGGTTTGCTATTTCTTTTATTCAAATTTAATTTGTACCCATGATATGTTAATTAAATTTGAGAACATTATAAGGATAGATATATTATATTTTTTCTATTTAAAATTAATGGTTAAATTTATTTCACTTATTGAGCTGAGAGGCTTATTCTACAACTCAGTATGTTGTGTAACTATGTTCATTCGTCATCAAAATTGAAAATTTTCTCATGTCAACTTTTTTTTTTACTTAAATCTAAAAAAAATATACAAAACATTTAAATAATGTAAGCTCATAAAAAAATTTGTACGTGAAGAAGTTGGAAATTGGATCCTTCTCGGCTCATGTTAAATTCGTATTTAAGATGAATTTTCCCATGTTTTCTTGTTTTGATTTTAGGCCAATAGAAGTAGACATTGGCACTAGAAAGAGAAAAGGTTCATATCTAAACATTAAGACGGTGAGAGTTGTAACAACAAGGGAAACAAAACTCATAGAATTAAGACTTTTTCTTTTCATTTTAGTGATGTTAATCAAAACAATATTTATCATATAAATTAAATGGCTAATAAATATTGATAGGCATCAGTTATTTATTTCATCATACATCTCAAGTTACTAAAACTTAAAAATCGTAATAATTAACTAAGTTATAACTTTATTTAAAATTGTTATTATTACTAATATTACGAATAATTAATATATAAGTTAAACACATATATGTTTTAAGTAAACATGTAACAAAATTATTATCTATGGAGATTAACTCCCATTTTATCATGGAGATTCTTAATTTGTAAATTGTATTTATTACAATATTATGGGCCAATACCGACATTAATCAATACCACATGCACAAAAAACCATAACTTATTTCATATAACACTTGTTGATATTACAATTTTTTAATTAAATAATTTAATTAAAATGGAAAAAAAAGACATAACTACTTTGAAAATAAATGTTAGCCTTTGATTTGTGTATACTACTAAAAATATTTTAGAATTTTCTATGGAGGTTAAATCCCTACCATTCACCTAATAACTATTAATAATTAAATTAATTATGGAAGCCTTGTTCCAAAACAGACATGCCTATCGATATAATTAAACATTTGTATATATGAATAATAACATATATAGAAATAAGAGCTTGCAATGTTGTTACAATGATACCAAGATATTGGTCTATGGTATTGCAACAAAGCCTATTTAAGGTTAAGAATCTTTATGTTGAAGTGTGGGAGAATCTCAACCTTATACATTTTTTTTAATGCAAATGGGCATCAATCAATGATAACCATCAAAACATGATACAACTCACAAGATTAAGTGAGAAAAACATCAAAATTCTCTATAAATGTCTTTAAATAAGATTAAGTGAGATTAATGGTAGATTTTGAATTGAATGTAGTTTTGGTGGTTGGGAAAGATGCTGTTATCATCCTCATTTAGATTTAATTTGTGTATAAGACAAATTGAGTTTATAATAAATATATCCTTGTAATAGCTTCAACTTTTTTAAAAACTTTTAATTTATATTTGTCTCTGCAAAAACATCAATAAAATATATTGATAATATTTGTAAAATGAAACATTTAAACATATGTACTTCTTAATATTATTGGAAATATTGAATTATTTAAAAATTTATATAATTTTTACCCCAATGAGGGTGTTGGAAAGTGTGGTAAGGAGGGAGGGGAGCATACTCACAACCTTGATGTCACCCCAAGCATTAAAAATGGGCATGTCACATCCAACTTATCTCATGCAATCACACACATCAATGAGTAATGACAATGCCAAAACATTAATCTGAAAACTTCCAAGACCTCCTCCTCTTCCTGGAATTGTTGGGTGCAAGTTGCAAATATCTAGTGTCAATGATATGTTACCAGACTACTTGTGAAATTTTTCCTTAGTGGCACCCAAACTTGTGGTTCAATAGTGGTGGAAGGTCTAGCATCTCCTAGTTTGGCCTTCCATCACTCACTCCATATCGTTGG
>APFE031191434.1:213129-268024 GCA_000404065.3 Pinus taeda
ACACGGCTTCCTAAGGATAAAGGATATAGCCTATTGTGGTCTCCCAATATATACTCGATGGTACGTGGGAGCACAAGTTCGTACTGGCACTTGTCATCTCAGAGTGGAGGAATCACCCAACCAATAATGAAAACAATAATTACCAGGTTTTACGACGCCGGAATACATCTCTAGCCTAGACTTCTAGATGTTGTGCGTTAGGTTCCAAAGTGTTTCTAGATTCATTAAGTTTATTTTATAGTTGATCTTGTTTAAAAATTTTCCTTTCAAGTTCACCACATGATGTGTATACAATTCCTAAAATGCAGTCTAAGATGATAAACAACTGTTTAATCTTCTTTTGGCAATGAAAATCCTAGCTACTAAGGAAAGAAAATTAAGAGTCTTTCAACAAAGAGCATAGAGCACACACTAAATGCACTGTCCTAAATCAAACCAAGCAGTATAAATGCAAATGCACATGCATGTATTTGTTTTCAGCCTTCTTAATGTATAAATGACAAGAAGAATGCTAAGTGCAAATCTGAATTATTTTCAAAGCGACAATACTTAACAAATTTCTTTTCAAAATGAAGTGAAGATAAGGGTGAAATTTTGTGATTTTGAAATGAAAGCTATTTTTTGAACACTTTAAAAACCACTAATTCAAATCATATACAACAGTAACAGTACAATCGACTATCAAGAACAATGGGATTCTCTTCTATGACTGAAAACGACACTTATGACACTTTCAGATTAAGAAACGACAGTTCGACTACGCTACTTCTTTGCAAAAGAGAACGGAAAATGGTGCACAATACATAAAAACACTTACATTTCTTTGCACAATAGAGGCAGAATGATGGAAGAGAAGGGGGTTTTCATAGAGATATACCAACCACAGACAACAAAACTCCTGAATAGAACTGAAAGGAGTGAAGAAAAACCAAAGTCTGAAGGTAAAATTAACCTTCCCTGACCATCGCGCCTATCACACAGGGAATCCAGTATGCATCTCACCTACTGCACACGGGAAGTGTGATGCATACAGACTGCCTTAAAGGGAGGGTGCAATGGTACCAGTGCGAGACTTTTAACTAGTCTTTGCTCACAATTTATAGTTCAGTTCAGGGATTCAGGCCGAGTAAATGATGTTCAGTAAATGTAAATCACAGGGGTTGATCTAAGGAGGTTACTAGAGCCACCACTTTTGGGCAATTAGAACGTTTGCAGATCGATTGTTCAATTTATAAACAAAACCTGGAGATAGACTGAAGTAGCATTGATCTACTTTTCATTTGCATAGCAAATGCAGTTCGAAGGCTAGCTAGCTTGACTTTAGGCTCTGTCTATAAGTTTATAAAACAAACAAAGATAGACTAACAAACAATATATTCGCTCCCCAGTGGAGTCGCCATTTTGTTACCGGGAATAGTGTCCACTCAGAGCTGCTATTCCCACTAAGACTGGTATCTATCTTAGAAACAAACAAGTAAAGACTACTTTCACTTTCCTTTATGAGAAATAGATAAGAGTGGAACAAAGGACACCAACCTTAGTCTTGCGCTTGGTTCCTTGCTCGATTCCTCTCCTTCCTGATAGATCTTTGCTACTTCTTCTTCGTCTGCCCAGCTTCAAAGAGAACCTATGGAATCAAAGCAGCATAATACTATCGAATAACAGAGATCTATATTTATAAATAACGCAGGACCAAATATGTATTAACCCCGCAAATGCATATACAATCAAACATACAAGAATGTGGAGGAAAACTTGAATAGCTTTATTAATATCAAGAATAGCAAGAGGATTACAATCAATTGTTCTAACCCAGCATCATCCTCCAGCAAGAAAGCCCTTCTTCCCCTCAATTAAAGCTTAGATCACCCAACAATATGAAGTTTCACCAGAAAACCAACAACACTTCTCTACAAGATACAAGATTCTAGCCCCTGGATCTTTGTGATGAGGGATCCATATATAGATGCTTTTAGGGGGGTGAGTCATCTTTTGGGGTCTTGATTAGTGTCCTCTCTCTGATAGTTCTTGATTCCACTTGGAGACTGATGATCTCTTACTCATCCCTGGTCGAAAACAGAGAGGCAAGTTTCAGAGGGGAAGCTTCTGGAAGATTCTATGATCTTCCACCTCACAAACTGTCTCTGCCATTTGTCTATTCTCGCCCATTGCACCCTACAAAGGGGCCATCCAGTATGCATCACACCCTTTACACTGGGAAGGTGATATGCATCGCACCCTCTGCACTGGGTATTCAGTATGGTCCGATTTTGACCATTTCTGAGCAGTTTTTAGTGGAGAACGTCTGGGAGATGATGTAATCAGCTGACCTTGTTCCTTTAGGTAGTGAAGCAACACTTTTAGGGACTTAGGAGCCCTTAGTTTATGGAAATTTATGATTGGGGTTGCATGCCCAAAAATTTCTATAACAACAATCTACCCATTCCTTTACCGCATGAAGGAAGTTCGTCAGAGATTTACCCGGCCGTTTATTCTGTCCCTCCTCCAAGCAATCTAGTTCTTTCCTTTGATTGGAATCTACTAGGCAGACCCTACCTACCATCTAATGTACCATTATGAATCATAGTACAAGCTTACAGAATGATCATGGTTGGTACTATCATAGATGAAGGGGCTTCTGTGAGTATCCTTTCCTCAACTACTTGGAAAGTGCTTGGTTCACCATCGCTTCTGCCTGAGATTCGAAATCTGATAGGCTTAAACAAAGGAACCAGTCGACTATTAGGGATCCTTCCAAATTTACCTATAAATTTGAGAAGGAAAACCATTTATCTGAACGTGATGGTAGTCTAAGGGCCATTAGATCACAATCTACTCCTTGGGCGTGACTACATTTATAACATTGGAGCTATTGTTTCCTCACTCTTTCGAGTGATGTGTTTCCTGCATGAAGGCAGAGTGGCCCAACTCGTAGACCAGCATTCATACCCCGGTTCAAACATAGCTACTAGTCAAGTTCCATCCCTAACTGGTCTTTTTGCACAAGGAATGTCTCATCAATCTCCAGTCAATCCACCTGATGAGCGCGAGTGATTCAGTGAACGTGACTAAACCCAGGGGGCATGCACCCTGGTATTCTTCGGCAGGAAAACTTTAGGTATAGGGTAGGTTTCCGCAGAGGATATATGACTAGCTTGACACACCCGCCCTTTTAGGAAAATGGGATTAGACTGGAATAAGATTCCCTTGTCAAAGTTATGTGAGTGGATGCCTCCCACCATTCACCTTTGTCTATTTCGATGGACAGAGCCAAGGAAGTGTTTTGTCTGCAAATGCAGATGGAACAATATTGAAAATACGAGAAATTCCATATGGTAACCTGGAAACTCTACTTTTCTTTATACCTGGGGGCATGCAAACCTCTTGCATGCAAGTGAAAAGTGACTTTTTATTTTCGTAGTTTGTAGGCTTATTTTCGTAATTTTTAGGCTCTCAACCCTTTAACCTCGTAGGTGGGTCGTTCCTAGCTTGCATAAAAAAGGCTCCAGAGCAAAGTTGTGCATGGGGCAAGCTCCCTAAAAAATGAACCTACTGATGAGAGATATCCTTATGATATGACTGGCACGAGCAGGTTTATGCGAAGTTCAAGCTCATTAAAAAATAAACCTAGCAATGAGTATATGTTCCCCTAGAGTTTAAGCTAATTAAAAAGTGAACCCATCCTTCGGTAAATAACCATTGCGATCGCATAATTATCATCTTTTGAGCCTTGGTCGTGTTCTTACCATCACCTCCACTCTTTTTTAGCCGATCATACACCTCCATTTGATTGTTTACCCCTTTTGAGTAACAACTGTGACGAGTGATTCTATTAGAAATCTTCTTTACACTGCCATGATTGAGAAGTTTCAAACCTTACTTGGAACCAGCTGCTATCCAAAAACATCACTCATTCCTCAAAAAATGAGTCTCCTTTAAGCTCTTTTCATTTGACTCGTAAAATATGAAAAGATTGCCAAGCAATTGGCCTCTCCAGCTCGTTAAAGTGATTGGAAGTGCCATCCCTCCTCCTCTAGATTTTAATCTTTTTGGACTTGAGGGATCATTACACAAAAAGATCAAGCGCTTGTCTTGTTCGGCTCGTTAAAACTATCGAAAATTCATCCCTTTCGTATTATTTTATACTTTTTTTGGACTTAAGGGATTATATCATGAAAAATGACTACTGGAGTTTCCTTTCCATCTCCTTTTTGACTCTCTAAAATTGAAAAGGACTGAGTTATCCTTGTCGTTAAACTCGTTAAAATAATAGCGACAAACTTGTCCATGTAGACAAGAGCGAGTTTCACTATCACTAGGCTCGCTAAAACATAGAGACAAGTTTTCCTGAAGGGAAAATTATAGAACAAGCATATGTTATCCTCCTCAAGCTTGACAAAAATAAATAGGTACTGGTCAGAAATGACTAGGGAAAAATTGGGAAGAAAACTTGAAGAACTTTATTGGTAGCAGGTTGCTCTTGAACATGACACTTTCACTCCATCACCATGATTGAGTTAGGTTGGGTTATCCCGTTCACCGTTCATATCACCATTGGTCCTCCCTACCATCTATTTTTTGGGTTAACGCTACCAATCCATTTCAATGTCGCCGATATGTTCAAGAGAAGTTGCTCAAAGAATTCACCAACCTAGCTAACATCTCATCTGCTGCAATACCTTCACGCTTCATTCTTTCATGACTCCCACCTTGAACCTTGTATCATCAGATCGTTTTCACCTCCACAAAATCATTTGCTCTGTTTCGTGTCGTATATTTTGGATTCATTAAAGCCCTTCTATGACGAGTCACTTCTTGTCGACATCAGCTCATTATCCAAGAAGTTGACTTAGGAACAACCCTTTCAGTACTTTGAAGCTTGCATGCCTTAACGGAAAGTTTCTCACTTCCAGTGACAGGTTGACATCAATGACCTTCAAGTGAAAGATTTTACGTTGTGTTTGACATTGACTCATGTATTCACACCACGTGAATTGTACTGCAGTATCTTGAGGGTCATCATTATTATTGGTGATTCCTCTCACGCCTATTAACAGCTTACATCATTGGATAGTAATCAGACGATGTCTTTCCATGTTTGACACCAGAACATATTTTCACATGGATCGACTTGTACTTCAGGCGAAGATTGAACGAGTTTGAAGACCCTGAATCTAGTTTTATCCATCCGGGCTGCAATATATTCAGGAAAATAAAGACATTGAATGTACATCATAGCTACACAGATAATCATCCAAGCCAAAGGATGATGGCTCTAACAGAATCATCAGTCTGTCACACAGACGATTGTCTGTCATATGTACATGAAAGTGAACTTATAAAATTGAGCATGGGAATGCCTGCCTCAACTAGATCATGAAAATATTATGAAGATAATGTATTGTATTGTATCTTATTACAAGTCACCTTCCAGTTCGAAAAACCTTGGATCCTCATGATAAAGCATTTCACCCTACATCAGAAGATTTACGACCTCATGCTTTAGGGGGAAAATATTATAGACATATTTGGGCACTGCAACCCCAATCACATATGTCCATAAACCAAGGGCTTCTAAGACCCTATAAGTGTTGTTTCATACCCTAAAGGAACAAGGTCAGCTGATTACATCATTTCCTAGAAGTTCTCCCTAAACAACTACTCAGAACTGGTCAAAACTGGACCATACAGGCTGCTCAGTGCTAAGGGTGCGATCCATCTCACATACTACATGCAGAAAGTATGATTCATACTAAAAATCCCTTTTGTAGGGTGTGATGAGCAAGATCACACAAATGGCAGAGGTAGTTGGCTAGGTGGAAACCTAGAGAATCTTCTAGAAACTGCCCATTTGACACTTGGCTCTCTGAATTCACCCAGGGATGAGTAAGAGATCATGAAATATCCAAGTGGAACCAAGAACTATTAGAGAAATGACACTAATCAAAATCCCAGAAGCTCACTCACCCACCTACAAATATCTATATATGGATCCCTCATCCTAGAGATCCAAAGGTTGGAATTTTGTATCTTGTAAGGAAGTGCTATTGGTTTCTTTGTGAAACATCATAGTGTTGGGTGATCTAGCTTTTCATGATGTGAAGAGGGCTTTCATGCTGGGAGGATGGTGCCGGGTCAGACCAATGGGTTGTAATCCTCTCTTCTACCACTTCTATCAATAAAACTATTTGAGTTTTCCTCCATATTCTTGTATATCTCTGAATCTTGTATTGATATATGCATTTGTATGGTTAATATACATTTGATCCTATATTGTTTATGGTTATAGATCTATATTATTTGATGGTATCATGTTGCTTTGACTCTATAGGTGTTCTTTGAAGCGGGACAAGTAAGGAAGGAGTGGTGAAGCTCTGTCAAAGGAGGGATGAAACAAGCAAGGAGCCAAGCGAAACACTGAGGTTGGTACTCTCTGCTTCTCTCTCATCTATCTCCCGTAAAGGAAAACACAAGTAACTTTAGTTTGTTTGTTTCTAAGATAGCTACCCATCTTAGTGGGACTAGCAGCTCTAAATGGACCCTAGTTTTCTTGATAACAAACATCCAACAAAATAGTCCACACGGGGGTGATGGTTGTTAAAACAAAGAAAACACAAAGATGGTTTTTCTAATGTCCATTAGAGTAGTCCACATGGACAGGACAACAATGATAAAAAATACAACACATCTTCAACAATATGATTACTAAAATAGCCGAAGTAGTTCAACTATCTTAGTACAATTTAATAAAAATGCATTATAAATGTTTAAAGAATAGTCTTACAAATGGATACAAAAACATGCATGAAAACATGTTGGCCTGAGATAGGCTTTTGAATTAAGAAAACAATCTAAGACACATATGTACACCATACATCGGTAGTCCCAATAGACTACAGACTCTCAAGGATATGTGGGAGGATCCAAGGTGAAAAGTCCTTTGCTCATACAATGAGGTGGTATATATAGCCAAGGGGGATAATTGACCCTTGCTACTCTTCGTCTTCCCTCATGAATTTTTGACTTCATATGAATTTTCAACAATAGATGACTCTTCAACCACATATGTGGGTCCGTTGGAGTTCCACTTTACATTACATTGATTACAACAATTATGGACCATAGAAGTAATGTGGTAGAGACAACTCATGACATAACTCGACATGACATAGCTAAAATGTACTGGCTGACTATGGTGTCCATGTCGTGTTGTTGTGCTGCTGAGTGATGAAATGCTCTTTATGTAACATATCTTCACCTCCACATGGAAAAGTGCAAAGGGGCCTTTGATGGTCTTGGTCATTGCTTGACGGTGCATGTGAATGTGTCCATTTGGCTCACTTTCTTGGTGTGCTTCGTGCATTCGTTCGACTATGAGAAAGTCTTCTAGCATGCACCTCCTCTCCATCACGTTCTTTGTTGTGCCATGTTTCATCGATGTACCTCTTCCTACAATCACTCATGACAAGAAGACATCAAATCCAAAAATCTCCTAGTATAACATGATGCATTATTTTCTGTTTCGGTGCATGTCATTGGGAGATGGAAAAGGCACTGAAACTACATAGAGCACAAATAAATCTGGGATGTGAGGCTCCACAACACTTTTGGGGAAAACTGTGCATATTTCACTAGGAGGCAGATTTGCACAATCAGGAACAACAGTGACAGTTGTGGGGCAAAAACCATTTGGGATGCAGAATTGTGTAGTTTCTGGGAGGAAGGTTAGGTGGGGTGTCGAGGAACTATTCGGCCAATCTCCACAATATTTAAGGGGAGCACTAGGTAAGTCATCCAACTGGGATCTATGCAATTTCTCCAGGGTAGATATTACGGGTAGCAGGAGACAATGGCAGAAAAATCCGTGCAATTTTCCAGAGGAACACAAGATTGGGCTGTAGGAGTTGCTAGTCAAAATTGCACAATCTTGGGAGATTGTCCAGGCCTAGACATAAGTGCGCAATTTCTGGGTTGATTGCAAATCGGTGAAGAAGGGATTGTGGTAACTTTATCTACCCAATTTTCTAAGTGAGAGTAGAGCAGGCCAACAAGGAAGCATGCCTAATAGTTCTGCGTGGTTTTTGGGTTGATTACAGAGTGGGAAAGAAGGGAAGGTGGAGGACAACTCTGCAGAAGAAGGGTAGGTGAAGGACAACTCTATGCAATTTTGGAAATAGTAAAACCTTGGGTCACAGCTCAAGTCATTTCTTTGGTTGACCAGCGGAAGGCTTGGTGGGAGATCTTGTGGGAAGTGCAGACTAGATCAGGTTCTAGGACAACTTCGGCGCTGTTCATGGAGACAGTCAGATGGCGCATTTCCAGAATTGCGTAGTGCATGCTTCCCGGAGGGCAGCCTCAAGCTCTACGCAATTCTGGGAAGCAATGGAAGGTCATTGAGATTGAGTCTGATTGATGGAGGGTTGTTTGGTTGGCAAATTTTTGGGAAAATTAACTAATTGTGAAAGCAGGTGTACTTGTGCATACATTAAAATGTGATCACACACTTAGCATGACTCGATGACAAGACACCTCAAACAAAAATGACAACACGTGCTCAATGAGACTGACTCAAAGGTTAAGAGTGACAAGTGTGACAATTGAAATATGTCTTTGAATGACCATGACGACACTTGCATGACAAGGTTTACAACTTTGTGTGTCAGTGCGACCGATGTTGACAGAGTGAAAAAATCTCATACACACAAAGACAAACCTTCAAAATTGCTAGAACAAGCTTAGAAGCATGACATAGTGATCAACATGCCAAAAGATGACTGGTGGTTGATCAAGAAAAAGGGTGTGAAGAATTGACAAGAGCTCATGGGATGAGCCCAAGTGTTTGCGACCATCAAGGGGAAAACCAAGGCTCAAAGTATAAATTAAGCTCTAGTTGGACCTGTGCCTTTGTCTTTTTCTGGGTGAGAGTCCCAATAGATGGGATCGCACGTGTGTGCACCACAACATCATACTCTTGAATACTTGTGCATGGGAAGCCTGTATGCTAGTGAAGAGATGCAGGAGCTTTTCATAGTTATGGATCTGGCCCCAGATATGTGCATTCAGCTCAACTGCATTGGCCCTCATCATATTAGGCAAGCGAACTGGGGCTCCCTTGTATTTCATCTTCCATGTTTGCATGTCATCAACCACAGCATGCAAGTTCATCAAGATAAATTCTCTTCTAGCATATCGTTGTTGACATCCATTGAGTTGGATGACTCCCTTATGCACAGTACCAAACTTCGAGTACAATTCTCGCATAACTATGTCAAGGGAGAATACTTCATCTAGTATTGCCTTCTTGAGTTCAGCTCGGGTGGACACTGTCACCAACTGTCCTCCTTTCTTGACCATTTGAATTCTCTCATTCTTAGCTATCAGAAAGAAAACAATTGGGCTAGTGGCTTTGACATACACTCTGGTTGCATCCGCCAAGGCTGTCAAATGTTTGCGCACATCAGCCATGATCACTCATTCCTCAACTTGGGTAGGAGATGTATGATCCTTCGGAGTTGACACATTGTGAGACTGCACAACTCTATGTTGAGATTCGTCAAATGAGATGTTGTGCATCTCTCTTTTCAGCTGATCACTAAGGATCTCAGTGCCTCCTTGGTCACTTGATACTTGCTCATCATCTGGATGTGGTGAAGGAGGTAAGTCGACCTCTTGGTGATGAGGTATGAGGCTGGTGTCTTCAACCTACTATTGCTCCATGTATGCATCCAACTGTTGAAGTGTTTGTTCTATGTCATGAGCGAAGTCTTGCTCCTGTGATGGTTCACCCTGTTTACCTGATACCAGCTGTTCTGATGAATCCACTACCTATACGGTCAGTGTTTCATCTGTTTGCACATGTTGCACTCCCTATTATACCTATAGATGTTGCGCTTCCCTCTCCCATTTGTGCAACTCTTGTTACATCTAGAGTTGCTCCCTCAGCTCATGCAACTCCTTCTCTACTTCTTCCATTCTTCTCTTATCTCTCTGCCTCTGCGCGATTTGCATGTCGCGTTGGTGCCTCTTTTCCTTTATAGCCATAGTTTATTTCTCTACTAATGGATCTTCTCAGAACTTGTAGCTTTGCTCCTCCTCCATGCAATCAACAATCTTCCTCTTACCTTTATCCCGCACTGGTATGCTTGCCTCCATTGCTAGTGCTAGTGCTAGTGCTGGTGCTGGTGCTCTTTGTGATGTTGTTTCATGTTGCTTTTCTAACCATTCCACAATGAAGCTGACGTGTTCATTGGGTCTAGAGAAACTGTATCAATTTCTCCATGGGTCCTCCTCCACCCAATGAAATTCCCTGTGGATCCAATTGAACTGAACTCTCGTGTACTGATATTTCACAATACAATGTGGGTCATATGGATCGTAACTTTGGAGGTCGAATGAATACTTCTTCATTTTTTATGCTTCGACATCTACTTGCTTGATACTCTAGATCTCATGTAACCCAATACACAAAGGAAGATTTGGCCAAGGTGCCTTCTTCTTTCGGTGTAGTTTAATTGTCAATCCTACCGAGATGTCATATGTTACTTCCTGCATGACAAGTATGTCCAAGGAAAAATTCAGTAGAACATGAAGAGGCTTCTCCGAGATAAACATTTGGATGAAGGTGCTAGACGGTGAGGCATACCAATAAGAAACGTCTAACAGTGCCTCCATTGCTTCTGTTAGTGTTAGTCAATTCAGCGGGTCACCAGTGATCAAATATGCTCTTACAATGTGTTGTTAAGATGTGAAGCCAAATTTTTGTCATTTCAATGTCCTCAAATAAAAAATTTTCCACTAGTTGATGTGTCTAGGTCACTACTTCTTCCTTCACTTACTCGTGGTCTTCATCACTCATCATGGTCATTGTCTTCTTCGCGGTATCATATCTTCATTTAAATGTCTTGGGTCATCAAATGGTTAAACTCCTCATTTTAGGTCATGGTCTAGGGTTTCACTTCATGTGTCGTCATGATACCATATGTCAAAAAAAAAATGTCCATCATGTAATTCAGTGGGTAAAGGAAGTTAGCAGCTTAGGGAAAGAAAAATAAAGGTAAAGGTAATGTTTTATTTCAAATAAGACAATTTTGCAGTACACTACCTCACCTCATCATTTCTCATAAGGACATGTTTTCTTCAAAATATGTTTCTGACAAAATGGAGAATAATTTTACAAAAGTGAAAGATGTTTTTGTCCATTATAATCTAAGGAACAAAAACCTCCTTCCATTTATGCACAAGTGTTATGATTTGAAAGAAATTCCCAAAATACACTTGCTACTGGAGAGTTAATGCACTTCTAGACAACTTGACTTCAAGATAGTTTTTCAGGGGTTTGGAGCTGGTGTTGGCAGTTTGTAAGGACTCTATTGTGTAGAATATATCCTAAGCTTTCTAATGATACCTTCAGATCATGATTTGGATTAGTAAAATTCATCCAAAAGTTCTCTGCAATTTTGAGCTTTTTGTTGTTAGAGAAACCGTAAGTTTTTGGAGTGACCTTGGCAAAATCAAATTTTCTCTCTCATGGAGTGTCCAAATTACATGTTTGAGGTGTTCACGTTATAGAATACTCCAAGATATTGGCAACGAGCTATCACGCTCTCAATTTAGAGCAGTTTAAGGCCTCCAAAAGTGGTTTGGAAGACGGTGTTGTGCTTCAATGAACTGTGCTGCGTGTAGGAACATTGTGCCGCGCGCAGGACAGAGTGCCCAGAAATCCTTCATAACTCTCCCAAATCTCAATTTTTCACTTGCAAGCTTGATTTTAGTGACTTCTAAGCCAAGGGACTAGTAATTGCGCCATCATCCTCCATATTTTTCTTCCCTAATTTCCATCATAATTTTTGATCTCCAAAACATGTAAATTGATATCCTACACCTGCACACATATTTGATGAGCCATTTTGACTAGTTCATCCACCTCCAAAAAAAGTTTAAATACTAAAAAAACAAAACCCTAGCCCATTCCTAGAGTTATTTTGGGAAAATCTCATCACAAACCTTCTTGGTCTCACCTGCAAGCAGCCACATATTTTTTAATATTTTCCTCACTAATTTCCATCAGTTTTCAAAGTCATCTCATCTTTCATAAAACTCCTCCCATCATTTCATCAAAATCTCTCACATATCACTTCATTTCCATTCTCACCTCACATCTATTTTCACTTCCTACTGCTAGGACTCTGTGTCATCATGGAGGTTGAATCTTCACCAGAAATAAAGAGACAACAGAGAGGAGGGAGGATTCTCATATATGAACCATCAGATTGCAACCAAGTCAACTCCTATACTTTCATCAAACAATGCTTTGAGGATGTTCACTACTTGGAATTTTGTAAAAGGATAAGTGAAGTAGGATTTTATGAGCAGCTGACATATTGGGTAGCTACAAAACTAAAAGGAGAGACAGTTGTCATTGTTGGTATTGATTTTAGCTTTTCAGTGACCTCCATCTCACTAGCAACTGATTTACCAAACAATGGCGAATACTGGTTCAAGGGAATGAGTCTAGATGTTGAAAACTACAATCCCTTCTTAAACACTCCATATAGAGAGACAAATACTCACCTTATGCCTTTCAGATATTTGCTTGAGAAGTATGCCCCTTTAATGAAGACCATCATGAGGTTCTTTACATGTGAAGGTAGATTCTCAAGGTTGTATGCCTATCCTATTCTCCTCTTGATGCAGTTCACATCTCAAAAGCCACTCAACATGTGCAATTACCTGTTCAGGAGCATTTCAAAAATGCCTAAAAATATATAGTTGAAGGACAAAGAGAACTCTCCAAGCTTGTTTCATCACAATCTCATTAAAACCATTATCCTTCATCAGCTGGCATAGAGAGGTATGGCTTGGGAAGCATTTTTAGAAACAACGTTAAAATGGCATGAGGAAAATGCAAAATCTCAGTCCCCAAGTGCACCAAAACAACAAACAGACATGGGGTCATCTAGCAAAATAGCAGAGAAGATTCAGCTACCTAAGCGAAAGGTGACCAAAGTGTATAAGAAAAGGCAGAGGCTTGTGTTTTCTTCTCGCAAAGAGAAAGGGGTCGAGCCTTCTTCATCAACAAAGAAAGAATCGATAGCAAAGGTAAGGATATCGTGACATCAAGCAAGCCTGAAGGATCACAGGTGAAAAGGAAAAGGAAAAAGCCGAGAAACAGAGGTATCAAGGAAGCTTTGCAAGAGGAACAAAAACAAATATTGCTTAATGAAGACCTTGACCTAGAAGAAATGATTTCCCTAGAGGTACATCAAGATAAAGAATATTGGCTTAATAGGGTAAATGAACACTTAGAGAAGCTCCTTGAGTAGGAAAACAAAGAAAATTAGTTGCTCAGACACATGGAGCATCACTATCAAGCTCAAAACATGATCGCCAATCTCAAAGTAAAACAACTTGAAAATAAGCTCAAGGAGGCCAAAAAAAATAAAAAGAGGGAGGGAAACTTGGAGATTCTTTATGAAGCATCCATGAAGCTATAGAAAACCTATTTTTACACCTTCCCTCCAATTTTGAGCAAATTCTGAGCATTTTGAGTTTTTTGACAAATTTTGGTCTAAGTTAAAAAATTCAGCTGCTTCAGAAGGCGCTGTGATTTTTCATCAGGCCTCCATTTGAGGAAAGGTCTACACTTTTTGAAATTTTTTAACATCCTTTAAAAACCCATTTGCCCATATTTCGCAAAGGTGGCTTAGTTTTGAGAAAAATGCAAAAAAGTGGTGAAAAACTAGCATTCTGGACCATTTTTTGACAGGCGTTGCTCTTCTGGAGCAACCTTGGGAGAATGGATATTTGAAGCTCTTCCCATGCTCTAAATTCAGAAATTAAAACTGTTCTAGAAATTAGACTTGAAGGGCTAGTGGATTGTTCTCTCATATTTGCAATTTGACCCCTAGAAAACACCTAAACATCAGCTCAAAGTTGGTGTTGCGCTTCTGCACTTTCTCTATTTTTATTTGCAAAATTTCACCTTGTAAAATTTCTAGTTTCTAGTCTGACTTGGTCAAAGTCAAGATTCTCTATGTAATGGCCCAATTTACAAGTCTAGGTGATGTAGGAATGAATAAATGTATATCATAGGTTGTTTTTGATGTTTATTAGGCCTCATAAAAGTAGGAAACTCCTAAATAGACTCTTCATGAGGTGTTTGAGTTACACCTTCTCACTATCACCTGTTGGTTGAGAGATCTTGGAGTCAGTTTCTCCACCAAAGAATTTTACTCCTGAAGGTGGGAAAATGGTATAGGAGAGTCTATAAGTACTATTTCACCTCATGAGAAGATGGTTGAACTTTTTGAAAAGGAGACTTGCATTGTAATCATCTTTCAGCTAATACAGATACACGTTGCAGCTATTTTCAAGGAACTCTAGCCCAGTGAGTTCATGGTGCTTGTACTTCATTCTTTTTGGTTTCTCATGGTATAAACATATTTATATACATTATATCTCTTCCTTCTATGAATGCCTTGTGATAAAATACTTAGAATTCTTGTTTTTCAAGCTCTGTTATCTGGTTTTCATGGTTATGTGTTTTGTCTTCCTAAGCTAATGAAATCATGTTTGTTTATGCTCATTATTTTCTTCCACACTATATCCTCTATAATACACTAAAAAATACTCAAATTACACCATGGGTTCTGACATGTAGCTCCCTCTTATGTTTTCTCCTGCATTCCCACAGCCTAGACCTACTTGTGGCTCCAAACCCTAAGTTCAGCAAATCCTTAAAAAACCAAATTTTCACAAACAAATACACATACTAGCCTAAAATTGATTTTCTTTAAAGTCATATCACTGATAAGAGACTTAGAAAGAGCCCTCTCATGCTTAGTAGGGCTAGCTACTGAGCTGAAGTGGTTTTAGGTTACCCTTGTCGATTTCCTTTTCAACCTAGGAGATTGTAAGGACTAACATTTTTGGCATCGTTGCCGGGGAACGAAAGATCATATATTCCCTAGGAAAGAATGACAAGGATTAGATCTGATTGCTAGTGGTGGACAGTGATCAGACACAAGAAATACTATGCATCTTTCACCTGGCGACTCCAGTGTCGAAGAATCCAAAGGTTCATAATTTTCATGGCGATTCCATTGTTCAAAAACTAGTAATTTGAAGAACTTCTTGGTGTCTTAATTGTTTTCAAGATGGATTCAACTGCTCGAAGGTACGCTCCTATGAATCGAGCTCATATTCATGGTTTTCTGAATCAAATTCTTTGCATAGATTGGCAAACTAATTTTCCCAAATTCATAGATGGAAACGAGGATGAGGCTATTCTGCATCTAATCAAATATCTTGGCATATACATAAGCTCAAGATTAAGTTTCATGAGGATTTTTTGATGAAACTGTTTATGGGTACCCTAGAAGGAAAAGCAAGATCATTGTATGAAGGATTGAAGCCATGTAGCTTATTCTCTCTTAAATAATTCCACGCAACATTCTTTGAGTTTTATGGAAATTATCATCATTCATTCTTGTTGTTTAAAGATTGTTGTGAATCCTATGAAAACTTCATTCAATACCTTGAAGAAACTTTTTGTGATGAAGAATGTCTAAATTATGAGATCATAGAGGCCCTTTATGAATATTCTTCCCAAAAAAAAATAATAGAGATTAGCTGCTTTGATACAAAGGATCATTCAAAACACACATCAACTCCTTCTTTGCTGGAAGACAAAACAGATCTGCATCCTAATAGTCAAGAAGAAATTGATCCAAGTGAGAATTCTGAAATTGCATGTACAGAAAGCTTAAGCAGTGAACCATCTAATGACAATGATCATCTACTTTTGCAAGGAAATAGTGAACAAGAAGTTGTTTCCCTTGAGTCTTGTGGCAGTCAAATTGATATTCTTCCTGTTGAAGCACATGAGAAATCAAATATACTTGAAGTGGTTGTTGCATTCAAAGTTTTCCATGAGCATCCAAAACCCTATCTCTTGGATGAGAGGTATGAAGATAGTCATTCACTTGTTCTTTCTCTGAGGTTTTATTTCAAGATCATGTTTGTGAAGACCAAGATGAGGTTTATGATGAAATGTATGAACAAGGATCTTTGGACACTCACCACTAATATGTCTCTCTAGCTCATCCATTTTCTGAAGCACTATTTCAAGGGCAGATTCATGCAAATAAAATTTTTAAATTGGCATGTGTGACGTTTTTGGACAATGTAATTATGGCAAAGAACAATCATCAAACATTACAAGCATATTATGAAGAGGAGAGCAGCAATAAATAAGAGGTTGTTTTAGAGCCACTTACACATGATGGTCTTCCTCCAGATTCAGAAAATCAAGAGTGTGTTTGTATTTATTCTAGCTTTCAAGATATGCTAATGTTCCAGATTATTATAGAACCTATTGCCAATTTGTTTCAGCCATATAGAAAGATGAATTTTCTTGTATTAATGGATCATGAGCACATGTTTAGTGGACACTTGGAGTTTCCTAGCTTTTGTTTGTTCTACCTGCTCAAGGAAAGTACAAGCAAAATTCAAGTAAGTAGCCACTTGCTGGATTGGTTACACTAGAGGGATCATTACACATGATTGCATATACATATTCAGCACGTGAGCAGTTATCATCAAGATTTGAAGCCCAAGGTGAAGGCCCTAAGATGCCAATGCCCTAATGCCATAAGTAAGTTCAGTCAGTATGTTTTTTATAATAAAGTCAGTCAGTTAGTCTGCGAGTTTTCAGTTTGATTTTAGTCTTTGCATTATGACTCCATTTCCAATGGATAAGGCTAATTAGTCTACAGTGTTCTTGACACCTCCAAGGAGTTGTCGTCCCTAGTTGGAGCCAATGTTAGTGTCAGCCAGTTCAACCTGTCACCAGTGATCAAATATGCGTGTGAAGCCAATTTTTTGTCATTTCAGTGAGTCTTCAAATAAAAATTTGGTAAGTGATTGTTGTGTCTAGGTCACTACTACTCCCTTCACATACTCATGGAATTCATCACTCATCATGGTCATTGTCTTCTTCGCAGTATCATATCTTCATTTAAATGTCTTGGGTCATGAAATGGTTAAACTCCTCATTTTAGGTCATGGTCTAGGGTTTCACTCCATGTGTCGTCATGATACCATATGTCAAAACAAAACATGTCCATCATGTAATTCAGTGGGTAAATGGATTTAGAAACTTAGGGAAAGAAAAATAAAGGTAATGGTAATGTTTTATTTCAAATAAGACAATGTTGCAGTACACTACCTCTCCTCATCATTTATCATAGGGACATGTTTTCTTCAAAATATGTTTCTGACAAAATGGAGAATAATTTTACAAAAGTGGAAGAGATTTTTTTTCCATTATAGCCCAAGGAAGAAACACCTTATTTCGTTTATGCACAGGTGTTATGATTTGAAAGCAATTCCCAAAATACACTTGCTACAGGAGAGTTAATGCACTTCTAGACAGTTTGACATCAAGACAATTTTTCAGGGGTTTGGAGCAAGTGTTGGTAGTTCTTAAGGACTCTATTGTGTATGAGACATCCTAATATTTCCAATGGTACCTTCATATCATGATTTGGATTAGTAAAAGGCATCCAAAAGTGCTCTGCAAGTTGGAGCTTTTCTTTTGTGAGAGAAACCCTGAGTTTTTGGAGTGACCTTGGGAAACTCAATGTTTCTCCCTCATGGAGTGCCCCAATTACATGCTTGAGGTGTCCATATTATAGCATACTTCAATATATTTCCAACTAGCTATCAAGCTCTCAATTTGGAGTCGTTTAAGGCCTCCAAAAGTGGTTTGGAAGACGGTGTTGCGCTTCTGCGAACTACGTTGCGCGTAGGATAGACTGCCCATAAATCCTTCAAAACTCTCCCAAATATCAAATTTTCACTTGCAAGCTTGATTCTATTGACTTCTAAGCCAAGGGAATAGTAATTGTTCCATCATCCTCCATATTTTTCTTTCCCAATTTCATCTCATGTCAATGACTCTCCAAGTTAGGGTTTGTAGAAAATGTTTCGTGGGAAATGCTAGGGTAAAATCGGCCATCATAATTTTTTATCTCCAAAACATGTAAATTGATTTTATACACCTGCGCACATGTTTGATGAGTCATTTTTACCAGTTCATCCACCTCCAAACAAAGTTTAAACACTAAAAAAACAAAACCCTAGCTCATTCCTAGAGTTATTTTAGGCAAATCTCATCACAAACCTTCTTGGTCTCACCTGCAAGCAACCACATATTTTTCACTATTTTCCTCACTCATTTCCATAAGTTTTCAAATTCATATCATCTTTCATAAAACCCCTCCCATCATTTTGTCAAAATCTCTCACATATCACTCCATTTTCATTCTCACCTCACATCTATTTTCACTTCCTGCTACTAGGACTTGTGTCATCATGGAGGTTGAATATTCACCAGAAAGAAAGAGACAACACAAAGGAGGGAGGATTATCAGATATGAACCATCAGATTGCAACCAAATCAACTCCTATCCTTTCATCAAACAATGTTTTGAGGATGTTCACTGCTTGGAATTTTGTAAAAGGGTAAGTGAAGCAGGGTTTTATGAGCAGCTGACAGATTGGGTAGCTACACAACTGAAAGGAGAGACTGGTGTCATTGCTAGTATTGAGTTTAGCTTTTCAGTGGCCTCCATCTCACTAGCAACTGGTTTACCAGACAATGGAGAATACAATTTCAAGGGAATGAGTCTAGATCTTGAAAACTACAAGCCCTTCTTCAAGACTCCATACAGAGATACACATACTCACGTTATGCCTTTCAGATATTTGCTTGATAAGTATGCCCCTTTAACAAAGACCACCATGAGGTTCTTTACCTGTGAAGGTAGATTCTCAAGGTTGTATGCCTATCATATTCACTTCTTGATGCACTTCACATCTCAAAAGCCACTCAACATATGCAATTACTTATTCAGGAGAATTTCAAAAATGTTTGAAAATATACAGTTAAAGGAAAAAGAGCACTCTCCAAGCTTGTTTCATCACAATCTCATTAAAACCATTGTCCTTCATCAACTAGTAGAGAGAGGTATGACTTGGGAAGATTTTTTAGAAAAAGCTTTAAAATGGCATGAGGAAAATGCAACATCTCAGTCCCCAAGTGCACCAAAACAACAAACAGAGATGGGGTCATCTAGCAAAATAGCAAAGAAGATTTAGCTACCTAAGCCAAAGGTGACCAAAGTGTATAAGAAAGGGCAGAGGCTTGTGTTTTCTTCTCACAAAGAGAAAGGGGCCAAGCCTTCTTCATCAACAAAGCAAGAACCGGTAGCAAAGGTAAGGAGATTGTGACATCAAGTGAGCCTGAAGGGTCACAAGTGAAAGGGAAAAGGAAAAGGCCAAGAAATAGAGATCTCAAGGAAGCTTTACAAGAGGAACAAAAACATATATTGCTTAATGAAGACCTTGACCTAGAAGAAAGGATTTTCCTAGAGGTACATCAAGATAAATAATATTGGCATAACAGGGTAAATGAACACTTAAAGAAGCTCCTTGAGAAGGTAAACAAATACAATCAATTGCTTAGACACATGGCGCATCACTATCAAGCTCAAAACATGATCGCCAATGTCAAAGTGAAACAACTTGAAAATAAGCTCAACGAGGCCAGAAAACATCAAAAGGATGAGCGAAACTTGGATATGTTTGCTGAAGCATCTGTGAAGCTATAGTAAACCTATTTTTACACCTTCCCTCCAATTTTGAGCAAATTCTGAGCATTTTGCGTTTTTTGACAAATTTTGGTCTAAGTTCAAAAATTCAGTTGCTTCTTCATCAGGCCTCCATTTGAGGAAAGGTCTATATTTTTGGAAAGGTCTTAACATCCTCTAAAAACCCATTTTCCCAAATTTTGTAGAGGTGGCTTACTTTTGGAGAAAAATGCAAAAAAGTGGCAAAACACTAGCATTTTGGACCATTTTTTGATAGGCACTGCGCTTTTGGAGCGACCTTGGGAGAATGGATATTTGAAGCTCTTCCCATGCTCCAATTTCAGAAATTAAAATTATTCTAGAAACTAGACTTGAAGGGATAGTTGATAATCCTCTCAGATTTGCGATTTGACCACTGGAAAAGACATAAAAATCATCTCAAAGTCAGTGTTGCGCTTCTGCACTTTCTGTGTTTTTATTTGCAAAATTTCACAGTGTAAAATTTCTAATTTCTAGTCTGACTTGGTCAAAGTCAGGATTCTCTATGTAATGGTACAATTTACGAGGCTAGGTGATATAGGCATGAATAAATGTATATCATAGGTTGTTTTTGATTTTTATTAGGCATCATAAAAGAAGCAAACTCCTAAACAAACTCTTCATGAGGTGTTTGAGTTACACCTTCTCACTCTCACCTGTTGGTTGAGAGAATCTTGGAGTTAGTTTCTCCACCAAGGAATTCGACTCGTAGAGGTGGGAAAGTGGTCTAGGAGAGTCTATAAGTACTATTTCACCTCAGGAGAAGATGGTTGAACATTTTGAAAAGGAGACTTTCATTGTAATCATCTTTCAGTTAATACAGATACAGGTTGCAACTATTTTCAAGGAACTCTAGCCCAGTGAGTTCATTGTGCTTGTACTTCATTATTTTTGTTTTCTCATGGTCTAAACATCTTTATCTACATTGTATCTCTTCTTTCTATGAATGGCTTGTGATAAAATACTTAGAATTCTTGTTTTTCAAGCTCTGTTATCTGGTTTTCATGGTTATGTGTTTTGTCTTCCTAAGCTAATGAAATCATGTTTATTTATGCTCATTAGTTTCTTCCGCACTATGTCCTCTATATTACACTAACAAATAATAAAATTACATCATGGCTTCTGACATGTAACTCCTCTTATGTTTTCTCCTGCATTCCCACAACCTAGACCTACTTGTGACTCCAAACCTTAAGTTCAACAAATCCTTAAAAAACCAAATTTTCATAAACAAATACACATATCTAACATAAAATTCATTTTCTTTAAAGTCATATAATTGATAAGAGACTTAGAGATATCCCACTCATGCTCAATAGGGCTAGCCATTGAGCTGAAGTGGTTTGAGGTTACCCTTGTCTATTTCCTTTTCAGCCTAGGAGATTGCAAGGACAGACGACTTCGTTTAACGTGTAGGGTGGATCCTGTTCAAATATCTTCTTGTAAACTGGGGTGAAAAAATGATCAAACAACCATGTGATTACTCCTTGAAGTTGTATTCGGACAACAACTCTAAATATGTGTTCACAACAGTCTCCGTCGGTGACCATGCCCACTCCAAGCCCAAGAACTCCTGTCGGGCACAGATTGCATCTAAGATGTAGGCAGGCATGTAAATCTTTGCATGCATACTTCTGGGTGATTGTCAAGCCTTTGTTACTTTTTCCTTTAGCTGATGAGCCAACATGTTGGACCAGTTACATGGTTTTCCTTCTCTGGCTAGTTAGTCCAACACAATCACCGAACTCTGTGGGAAGGTTTCCATGCTTTCTTTGCTGTACAATCGACATGCAAATATGACCAAATGTTGATATGCCTTGTATAGTATCTTTGTCTTGTAGATCTGGTTGGGTGTCAACCCAAGTCGAGCTTGTTCCTTTACCTAGTTCTTCAGAATGTCTCTGGAGTTAGCACTGTTGTTGGGTAAGCTGAAGGGAGTCTTCATGATAATCACGAGCTCTAAAATTTGATGCATCTCATCATAATCTCATGCCCAAAAGGTTGTAATATTTGTCCCACTGACACTGCTCAAATTCATCGTCTTGGGATTAGTGTGAGAGACGATCCAGTGTATCATGTCAGTGCATGGGAATGCTGGATACCAACATGCAATCCGGTACAAGGCATACTTCTGAATGTTCACATACACCTAATGGTCTTCGAGTTATTCCTCAAAAGTTCCTGTAAATGCTTCATTGACCTCTTGCCACTTTAGTATGATGTCCTTGTCTAGAAACAATTTGGTATCTTCATAGATCGGTAGACTAGAGGACACTCAGTCAACTGGTGCACCAGCTACATTTCTATCAGTGTCCTATGATCCTACTCCCTTGGAGGCCATTGATCTTGTACTACTAAGAGGTGGTTGAACACCTGAAAGATCTAGAGACAAAGCAACATGCATGGTAAGAAATCTGTTAGTGAAAACCAAAGAAAATCAGGGGAATGACATAACACATACTTGAGCAACTGATAGGTAAGAATGCACAATTTCTTCTCAGAGACTTGGTGACTGGCTACCAAAACTACGCAAGAGGTAGTCTTGGCTGACTGGGAGGAAAAATTGGCTACTGGATTTGTGCAACATGTAATCCAGACTGACTATTAGCTACTGGGATTGAGCAATGCATAATTCCAGCTCGGAGGGACTGTTGGTTCAGGGACTGCATTGTGCAATTTTCTAGGCCAACAATCACTGTCCCTTAGAAATGCGCAAAACAGTCCTGGAGGATAGTGCCTGGGAAAAAATGCACATTTCTGGATAGGAAGGTAGAGCCTTCCTTCCCCATATCGTAATGTTGTCTCGGTGAAGGTAGAGTCCAGGCCAAGGATGGCCAGACTCGCCGATGGGCAACTAAAAGAAAATATGAAATGAATGCATGGTGACACTAAGTGAAAGTATACGTGATTAACAATTCATGCAAACATGAATGAAAGATTCAGTAAACAGATCAACATGCATGTGGGTGAAGCGAGTCACCGAATCGACGACTATTCATGCAAAACAGTTTCATGCATGTGACAAGAGTGACATAGCCATGAAAACTAAACCAGTGCTAGGACAAGCTAGTATACATGTAAACGACAGAAAGTGGTCAAAGAAATCAAGCAAACAACACTCACACAAGCAATAAACATTCACTGGTGGGCATGGAGATGCATGGTGGTGTATTCTAGTGTGTTTCACAGTGTTGTTGAGTGGGAGTGCCTCACATCGCAGTGAGTGCATGCAGGGAGTGATAGGTGCAGTGACATAGGTAGGAAGCAAGATGGTACCAGATGGCATAGTTATAGTTGAGGGTATCCCGCAGTGTACAGGGGTAGGTCACAGTGTACAATGGGATGTCCAGGAGTATTTGGATGATCGGTGGTATGCAGAGCCATATAGTGCAGCACAATGAAGTCTTGGAGTGTTTCCTCCAGGGACACCCATGGATGGAGATACCAACCATACCTTTCAATGTAGTTCACCCAAGATCGATGGGGACACATGAGCGATACTTGATGGTATCCGCGGGGACTCACACTCCTGACCCTCTTCTACATCACTTACAGGAACGAGTGATCTGGTTGTTGTCCTTTGACACTCTGGGCATGAGCAGAAAGGGATAGGGAGCTCACCCAAGATATTTGGATGACACTTGGTTTGATAAAGGGGAGACTTCTCAGTGGGTGCATCGAGTTGCTGCGCAAGGTGATAGCCACAAGTCAAGGGATGAGGTAAGTCACCGACAGGGATGGCATATCATTCATCACTAGTTCTATGCCTGAGGATCTGGTCACGAGGGATAGATGTTTCACTCTTTCCATAGGGCATGTCTGGACCAAGGATGAGCAGAGGATACCATCTACGGCTCAGATAGTTGTCCAATATCTGAGTTCCTAAAATTGTATCGACACATTCTATAGGGTGCGCGTAGCTGAACCTGTGGCGATGGTTGGTAGGAGTAGGATGGATCCACATACACTAAGTCGATTATGCATATCAGATACCCATATATTGCTTGCATTCAGGGGGTAGCTATTTGGCACATGTGGTTTCCAGTGGTCATCTCTACTACACAGTGGCCAACACCGAACAATTTAACATGCCTCAGATTAGTTCATGATGTATGGATCCTATATATGGGTGGCATGCAGGGACTAGAGATGTGGGCCAAAGGGATTCCATTGATTGTTAGGGTTGTGCTATAGTAGGTCTGCCTATGGGATCCAGGGATTCAATTGATCGATAAATCACTTGTGATGAGCAGAGTTGTGGTAGAGAGTGATATAGTTTGCTCTTGGGATGACACATGGGGGTTCATAGAGGGTTTCATGATGTGGGGAGGCAAACATTATCTATTCTTGCACAGATTCAAATCTAGATTTGGATGGGTAGGCCTTGGTGCCATGGAGATGCCCAGGTAGGATGTGTCTCGCCTCTTTCAGTGAGCTCCAAGAGAGCATGATATTGTCTTTGCATGATGGGGAGTGTGACATAGTCAGAGCAGCACAACATCAACATGGTGGCACCACTCTGGGACTAGCAGGGAACTGGGGCTTCACAACTCTTCACAACTCAATAACCTTTAGGGATGCACTGGTTACTACAGGGGGAGATCATACAGATCTTCCATTGGGCTTTAGCATGTCATTGATGGAGCAAGGGACTTTTGATACTTCCACCGAGTAGGATACTAAGTGGAGTGAGGGGAGCTTCATGTTGGACAAGATGGCCTGGGATCCTGGTATTGAAGGTTTCTTTCATATCAAGACATTGTTGAGATCAGGGATGATTCAGTGGCACATCTGGGACCCTGGCACATGTTACAGTGACAGTGGGGAGCAACAGTTGGAGGGGGTGCTCATTTAGGCATTGCTTGAGGACAAGTGATCTTTTGAGCATTGGAAGAACTTCCCAGATGAGGATGCCACCTCAGAGGGTGAGCACATATTGGAGCACCGAGCTTTGTGGTTGCTTGAGGGAAAGCAACATTTGGGAGGGGAGGATTGTCATGTCCCTTCTCAAACACATTTGTAATAGGGTGCTGCTACACAATTTTGCACAATTTTGGCTAAGGAAGAGAACCCATCATTTTTGACTTAGGGACTTAGGAGGCAATTCAACTTAATTTAGTTGCTAATGGAATGTAGGGGACACCCACATGGGAATTCAAATTGGCCCATTCGAATAGCTTAGAGGGAAAGTCGAATAGGTGGATGAAGGGGCCCACATGAGGCAAGGGAGGCCCAAGGAGTTATAAGGAGGGAGAAGCTCTCATTTTCGGATGCATTCATACATCTTGCAAACAAAATCACTTGAATATTCACTTTGCTATTTAGTTGAGTCAACTGGCTATTTAGCCATGAATCTCTCAAGTGAGAGATTCAACCTCCACTTCAGGGGACCATCTGTGCCCACCCTAGAGAGATAGTTCTACAAGGATTTTAGGAGTTTCGGGGTAGTGACATAGCACCACCAACCAACAGAGAGAAAAGAGTGTGTATTTTTGGGCAGCTAGGAAACACACAGAGGGAGATTGAGGCAAGCAGAGATTTTAATGCTTATATAGGAGTTGGGGAGATGAGGTAGTGTTGGGCATGGAACCCACTCCCAAGGAATGTTTTGGGGCTCAAAGCCCAAGTTTTGACCCAATCTTGTTGTAAAGCTCCGTGAATTGCGGGCGCGGAGCACGAAAGTATGATAGAGTCACAGGGTTGTCTGCCCTAGTTTTGTAATGTAATGTCGGCTAGATAGACCTACCCATGGTCCGCAGACCATGGGATTGTATAAATAGAGCGAGGCTCTAAGTAGATAGAGAAGGATAGAGAAGAGAAAAAGGTCTAAGTAACTAAGTGAAGTGTGTCTTTGGGTCATAGAATAGGAGAAGGCTCTGCAGCTGAGAATGCAAAGGCCTAGTAGTCTACTATTGAGTCCGTAGACCCCTACAACTGAGTGCGCAGGGCAGAGTCGAGGCTGTAACTGAGGAAGGAATTAATAAAGAGAAGTTTTATCATAATTCTGTATATCTGTTCTTGGATTAATGCTTGTTTGATATGATTTGCAAATATATTGTTTATTTATTGTGCACACCTCTATGAATGGCTTATATTGTTAAGTATACTTAAAGCACTCAAGTAGGTAAAGTTAATTAACTAACGTTGGAATACCATTGAGGTCTTGGGTAATAACGTAGAGCATGACGTTCATCCCCTTGGTAGGGTTGCACGAAGGCAATATATCAGGCTGCAAGGTAAGGGAAAGTGTGTGTAGCAGCTTGCGCGCAGGGTCAAACTGCAGATCACTTGAACTCATCAGACATCTCTAGGGTGCAAAAACCTAGTTCTAGCACCCTCCCATACTACCTCGGGTGAGACCTCAGTCCGCGCTCTGTGGACTATTTCCAAAAGGGCCAGTAGTACTGGGATTTGTTTGGCTAAATCAACTCTGAACTTGGGTTAGGCCTCAACAAGCCAACAAATTGTTCTGTTGCCGGGACTGGGATCTGCATAAGAGATGTCTGATGTCGTATCACTAGAATCCGACAAAGAAAGGAATTGAGAGTGGTTGGACCGGAAGATTCATGAGTTCACGGCGCAAGAAAACAAGAATCCACGATCATCAAAGGAAGATTGGTTAGATTGCTACTTATATATGAAAATCCACGAAATTTCTTTGCATCCTTACCATCTAAGTTGTATGAATAGATCATGAAGCTAGCATATAGTCAAGGAAGTTGTAGGCTCAAAAAACCTATTGTGTGGACTCCAGAGTTGGTTCACAGACTGGAAGCATCAGAAGATAAGATCGTGCACATTGTGGATCACTGGATCGATTGAATGATAGGGGAATTTATCACCGAGTTCACGCTAGATACTTCAGTAAGCTATAGCGAGGCAGAATGATGCTTCCTCAAAGGACTGTGAGGTAAGTACGTTAAATATTTGAACACTTGGATTAAAATGCTACTATGTGAAAAACAGGTTATGCGAACAAATTAATTTTTGGGGCTACGCAAAGTGGGAGGATCTACATAAACGAAAGTAGCGCAGAACTAGAAAATAACCCCTTGATTTCACCTCCGCGAGAAAGCAAGGAAGAGCTCGTGAGGGTCTCACCAGGAAGTGCGATCTGTTTGATAAAGCAATGAATTCCACGCATACCACTTCCACCTACACCACCGCCAGTTTCACCATCTTCACCCCCCTCTTTGCCCACACCACCTCCGCCACCACCACAGTTCAATATGGAAAGTGCGATAAAATTTTCGGTGTTCAAAGGAGTAGGGAATGAAGATCCAGACCAGTTTTGGTTTGTGGTAAGGGTTGTATGGGAAGCGCAGGGAGTCATGGATGATAATATAAAGAAAGCAATGTTGGTCAGCACTTTGCAGGATCTCACACTGACTTGGTACATTAAGCACTCCAGTGACAATCCGAACGCAGGGACCACAGATATCCAAGTTGTGCTAAAAAAGGAATTTAGCAAACCAAAGTCAGAGACATAGTCGATCATCGGATTTAAGGAAATCGCAATCCTTCCAAGCGAGACCCCTTGGGAGTTGGATCAAATACTGAAGGGTATGATTCATGAAGCTAGCATGACCTTTATGAATGGGAAACACCACGCATGGTTTGTAGCATCGCTAACACCACATCTAAGGAATGCGTTGTCACAACAGAAGCTATCCACTCAGGCCGAGGCCTTGGAGATTGAAATGAGACTACATGAGACATTGATAAAACATCCTAACCTGGGAGTTCATCAGATCCATGCACAGTTGAAAAACTTGTGTCTTGAGATGCAAAGTTTGAAACAAGATAGGATAGCTTTCCCAAAAGCGCATGAGGAGGTATGGTGCATAAAGTGTAAGGGCCAGTGACATGACAAGGACCATTGTCCAGTCTTTGTAAACTACTTGACAGGAGGAGGACCAATGCCATTGAGACCAGAGGCACAAGCAGGACTGAGCGCAGTGCCTGCATTATGGTGTGTGATTTGTCAAATAGGAGGGAAGCATGCTACAGATAACTGCCATCTACTACAAAAGTATACGCAGAGTTCCCAATATTTGTACTGTAATTTCTGTAGGTCAATAGGCCATGATGACTGCACCTATAGAAGTTATGAACTGATGATGGATAGGACTCCTACCTACAGAGTTCATACCAAAACATGGGCCCTCGACCATAATGCAAGGATGGCGCACACTAGATTTCAGGGGCACGGACAAGGTTGAGGTGGAATGGGACCAGGAAGATGTTGCGGACAACTGATATGTTACAATTGTGGAGGACCGGGGCATTATGCCCGTGATTATACAAATATGACGAGACCATCATGCTTATATTGTACCTAGTTTTATCATGAGTGAGAGGATTATCCCATGCTGATAGCGAGGTTGCGTGATAAAGGAACACTCCAAACTCCCCCGACTCAAAACCTAAAAATGATGAGGTCTAAGCCATGCGAGGAAGACCTGGATGTAATATCATGCTCCGAAGCAGCATTACGATGGGGGATGACAAGGGCAAGCAACCCGAAGAAAGTGCCTGAGTTCGCAAGGCTCCCAAAAGGAACGAGAATTTGATTTGGAGCACGCTAAGGAGACATTCATGGAAGATAAGAAGAGCTTCGTGGAGGACTCCACTTCAAGTAGTAAAGACAAACTAGAACTGGAAATGGACCCATCAATGCTCACTAGCTTTTTGGAGACATGCATGAAGTTGTTGCGCGACAGCAAGGTTGTGAAGGGGCTGCAAGAACTCATAAGTAGATGCACTAGGACTGTGCTAGGAGAACCACACATAGTCTAGAAGCTCTAGAAGCACACAACATGAAAAGGAAGAGAGATGAGATTAACTGCGCAGATCGGGGTTTATGGATTGGATCAAGTGATTTTGGATTTAGGATCGAATGCAAATATCTTGCCAAAGCAGACATGGGAGCACATGGGCAAGCCTGTGTTACAATGGTCTCCTATTCAATTGTGAATGACGAACCAACAAAAGATCCTACCTATGGGAAGATTGCAGGGAATAATGGTAGATATCGAAGGTACGAGCACACTTGTAGATTTCGAAGTGATAGAGATTGTTGATGAAAGAAATCCCTATCCCGTGCTATTGGGAATAGATTGGGCCACTAACATAAATGGAGTGATAAATCTAAAGAAGCGCAAGATTATTTATGAGAAAAGGTCACTGTGCATAGTGGTACCTTTAGACCCTATGGAAGGATCGTGCTACACAGAGCCAATGTGCGACTACGATAGCGATGATGATCTAGACTTTATTTACAAGATAATCGCGTGAGAGTGGGACTGGGTGAATCCAACAACAGATGGCAGAATCTCGTGGGAGCATGAAAGCTCCTGCACCTCTCGGACGAGGAAATAGAACGATGGCAGAACTCGTTACATGAGGTAACCACGCTCAACTATAACATGATGACAAGGTCGCTAAAATGCATGGCAACAGAGGTAGGAGACCTGCCTATGTATGACGGGTTGAGCGAGGTGGATGATTTCATGAACAAATTTGAAAGAGAAGTGTCAGAGCAGCAACGGTTTGATGCTCTAAAATGGGTACTACAAGCTATGCCCGCAAGATGGTGGGGTATGCACCAAAGAAGTTTTGAGGACTCGGGCGAATGCCAAAGGATAATGCGCATATGGTTTGGAAAACCTCATATGTGGATGAAGGCTAGATATGACGAGCGAAACAACCCGTATGCCCACTTTTCTAGATGGGTACATGCATATAATGCACGACTTGCACGAAGAAACACCATCCACACAGAAGGAAACATGATCAGTGAGTAAGAACGGGCAAGGCAATGGTGTGAACAACAACGAGGAAGTATGGTAAGACAAAGCACGAAGAAGCATATCCATGCAGAAGCTTTTGACAAAGCACGCAAAGCACTGAACGCGGTCCACCATGTGAAGCGAACTAACTGGGACCTGCATACCAGCGGTTCTATGGGCTTATAGGACCATGCGCAAAACCCTGACCGCGCGGGAACTTCCGAAGCTAAAGTATGAAGCGAATGTTGTAATCCCTATTGAGCATGCAAAGCCTAGTCCGCGCATAGAAGCACTAGTAGATATGATGGTTCGCGAAGCGCGGAAAGAAGGAATAACATAGCCACAAGTATCAACACGCATGGGACTTGAGGAAGAAATCCAACAGGGAAACCTTAGACTCCACAAACTTGAAGAGGAAAGGGTACGGTTAAGGAAGAAAAGTGCTTTGATGGACGCGGAAGTCAGGAAGATGGAGGACGAAATAAATAAATATTTTTTCAACAAAAGGACCAGAGTGGTAAGGCAGGAAGCGTGTGATCACGATGACAGGGTTAAGTTCTATTGTCATGAATTGATCAGTCTGATGCCTTGGCTTGGACGCACATTGCTAAGCATAGTGACCAGGGTAGCGTGTTGCAAATGGTGAAGTGTGTGAGGCCAACAATAAAAATAAAAGGTGGGGATTCTCCAGGAACCATGATGGAGGACAAGATGGCACTCTACATGGGTGGTATAGCCACCTAACTAGTCGAGGGAAGGACATTCTTAGCACTCCAGGCTGTTAGAAGGGCACAGGACTATAAACTATTCTACCTGGGAGCTGTGCGATATTGGAGATGCGCGCAGAAGCAAAGAGTCACAAAGTTCGTGACCATGCATGGGGGCTGCGCTGCTATGCAAGTTGGCCAGAAAGTGATTGAAGTCACTATTCATGATGGAATGCTCAAATTGAGGCCAAATGGAGTGGTGACAAGCATTTAAGATGCGATTTATGGGCAAGGTTTGGGAAAATATGCCGCCAAGAAAACATTAATGAACCAGAATTGGGGGGAACGGTCGAATTCGATTTCAAAAAGTGCTATAAAATCAAAGGGCTACCCAAAAAACAACACTTGGTCATTTGTGAATTGAGTGATTGAGCAGAACCCTGAGTGCTACAAGTCAACCGTTGATTGAGCCCCTGAATTCGTGAGTGATAAATTGTAGCATAGATACAATGACAACAACTAAGGATGGTATGGGGATAGCGGAAGTGACTGTGGGAGGTCGTGTCAGCCCTAACTGTGGGGGATGTTCCAAAAGGTGTCAGGATTCTGGCAGAAATCCTGAAATCAATGTGCACGCCAAGACCCAAGAAGGACAAACAAGAAATGGCTCTCGTACGTGTGTCCCTACGGAACCCACTGCGCAGCAAACTGTCGATGGAGGAGAAAGGGAAAGATGTCACTATAGAAACAAACAAAGAAGAAGAAGATTTGCAGGATCTTACCATCGTAGAAGAAGAAGATGAAGGCATAGAAGTGGATACTCAGTCTAGGCACTCTGCGACAAAACTACCCTCCTATGTCCTCGCGTGAAAAGGGAAGGCCAAAGTGCCCAAGGACCTAGACGATACTAAGAGCTCACTCCAAACCTTGCTTGTCCTAGATGGAATTATGTTTGAAGGCACGCACCTGGGCCACGTACCGACCATGAAATTCGAATATTGGGACCTCGCTGACCAAGAGAAATTCCCTCACCTTGAGACCAGAAACCTCGTGAAGCAGAACACCGCAGCGGTGGTGACAACATTAGAGCCGCGGAAGTGGTTGAGTAGAGTGGAGAAGGTCGGGCTGCTGAACCTACTTTGGGTGTTGCATTTACATTGCACACCAATAACCATTTCGTCATCATGTAGCTGCTCTACCCGGTTCATAATGGGTGCTTATGGCTGGAGGAGCCCATCCCCATCACATTCGACTTGATTCATCGTGTCTCTTGGCTTCCATACAAAGGAGAAGACACCGCGGCCATGTCAGAAGGAAAGGGCAGTGGTTTGGCCATCGTGAAGGCCATGAAGAAGAAGTACAAGCTGGAAAAGAAGAAGAGAGGCTACGCTATCTCCAACATCAAGGAAAAAGCAGTCCGTGTAGCAACCCAAATCCTCACAGGGAAAGTTATACGAAAATGGCGTGTCGATGACGTACCTGCATCGATGTTCGCACTGGCTAAGCAGTGCACAAAGGGGGTCTAGTTTAACTGGTTTGAATTCCTCTGCATGGAATTCGTAGAGAATTGTCGTGAAGCCCAGGAGTAGGGAAAAACCTTCCACTACGCATGGTTGTTGCTGTCCATAGTGTTCATAGCTGGGGAATTAACGAAGAAGATCAATTCCCCATAATTGATAGAGATTTACTGGAGGCCGCAAGTATGATTCGCTCTGGGCCATGAAGGATGCTACAAGGATACATGACAGGAAGGTCTTCTGGGTGCTCATGGAGATGAACATTCAAATGTGGATCAATCGTAAGCCACGGTTGTTGCTCACGGTTTACAACAGTTTGCAGAGTTTTGCAGAATTTAAGGCAGATATGCATAACATATATATCAGGGCGCGCAAGGATCCGACAAAGTAGTGGACAAAGCTACTCTTTGTAGCCATTGATGACACAATTTTCAATATCTTGGAGGCATGGATGCCAGAATGGCGCACCCTAGACATTGCAGAACTCAAGAAGTTGGCAATGTAAAAGAAGAAAGATGATGCCAAGTTGCGCATCGCTTAGTTGGATGAAAAACAAAGAAGTGAAACAGCAGCAGCAGAAGTGTAGGCAGCATGGGATGCGACACAGAAAGCAGCGAAGCAAGAAAATGCCACAGCAGTAGTAGCAACACTAGAAGCATCCATGAAGGCATGCGAGGGTCAAGAAACACCTTTGAACGAGCAGACAACAGAGGAAGCAGAAATAGAAGAAGGAGGCATGGACCCATGAACCACGCCCACACAGTTGAAGCGCCAACACCTAGCAGAACAAGTAGGATCACAGAAGAAGGTCAAGGCCTCAAAATTTTCCATCGACCCAATCACCCTAACCAAGGGTGATCTGCATGACATCGGTGAGACGTTGCGCGATGTCATAAATGAGGCTCTCCAGGATTTCATTCAGGAGCACTAGACTGTGTTGGGGGCCCTCAGAGCACAGTTGCAGGACTTACAGGTGTGCCCCCCTTAGTTTAGTACCCTTTCAACCAACCTCGTAGTCAGATCCACGTGACATCAAATGAGGCCGACAGGGTTTCGGTTAGCATGATGAAAGGTCTCGGTGTGAATCTAGCTACCCTTCTGCATGAGACATTATATCTATTGTAGGATGGGATAACGGTAGAGCTGCGCACCAGGGAGAGCGGCATGCTCCAAGTACTCAATGAGCAGAAGATAAATATGGAACAACTTAGCATGCAGCATGATGAATTGGTGTCACAAAATCAATAGCTGGTGCAGGTGATAGATGACGCTTGTTGAAGCGTTCTGGAGCTAGCCATCCTAGCAGATATACTAGTGGAGGTGTGGATCCATAGGTTAGCAACTGGAGTCCGCGAGGCCAGGGAGGAAATTAAAAATTTTTAGCTGGAGCTAAATCTTTAGATCACCAAGCTATGGTTAAAGGCGCAGCCATTCACTCCCTCAGAAGTCAGAGAATAACATGCTAGCACTATCACAATGGGATTGGAGGAAATCGAAGGTACAGTGCGAGACTTCACCAGCATGTTGGAAGAATCACTTGAGGTTCTCACAACTCTGCAAGAGGACCCCAACATCCAGCGCTTAGAGAGAGAGGTGGGAGAACTCCAATAGTAGTATGACAGTGTCCAAGGAACTGCGCTGACAGTGGTCCTCACCCAGCAGCTTGTGAGGATGCAGTAGGATAAAGCACTATAGGAGCAGGTGGATGTGACATGACATAAGGAGGTAGTCCTAAAAGTGCGCATCCAGCCTTGGATCGACGAGGCCTTCACCATCATGGGAGACATCAAAGGGAAGCTCACGCACATATAGGGGATGCACACATTGATGCAGAGAAGCACTCCAGACACAGAGGTCTTAGAACAACATATGCAACAGATCCAGCAAGCAGCAACTCAATGCGTTGCTGACCTTCGCGCAGTTCGAGAACAGTTGGAGGGACTCTGCAGAAAGATCGCCATGCTGAAAGAGTGACTCGAGGGCAAGTCATGTTGTTTGTGTTGGGGGCCTGTTGGACATGGAATCCCTCCCAAGTCATGTTTTGGGGCTCAAAGCCCAAGTTTTAACCCAATCTTGTTGTAAAGGTCCACGAATTGCGGGCGCGGAGCGCAAAAGTATGATAGAGTCATAGGGTTGTCCACCCTAGTTCTGTAATGTAATGTTGGCTGGATAGACCTACCCATGGTCCGCAGACCATGGGATTTCATAAATAGAGCGAGGGTCTAAGTAGATAGAGAAGGATAGAGAAGAGAAAAATATCTAAGCTAAGTGAAGTGTGCCTTTGGGTCATAGAGTAGGAGAAGGCTTTGCAGCTGAGTGCGTAGAGCCCTAGTAGTCCGTAGCTGAGTGTGCAGACCCTTGTAGCTGAGTAAGCAAAGCGGAGTTGAGGCTGTAACCAAGGAAGGAACTAATAAAGATAAGTTTTATCATAATTATGTGTATGTATTCTTGGATTAATGCATGTTTGATATGATTTTCAAATATACTGTTTATTTACTGCGTGCACCTATATGAATGGCTTATATTGTTGAGTATACTTAAAGCACTCAAGTAGGTAATGTTAATTAACTAACGTTGGGATACCATTGAGGTCTTTGGTAATAACATAGAGCGCGACTTTCAACCCCTCAATAGGGTTGTGCGAAGGCAGTATATCAGGCTGTTAGGTAAGGGAAAGTGCGCGTAGCGACTTGCGTGTAGGGTCAAAACATGGACCACTTGAACTCATCAGACATGTTCACGGTGTGGAAACCTAGTTCTAGCACCCTCCCATATTACTTCAGGTGAGACCTCAGTTTGCGATCCGTGGACTGTTGCCGAAAGGGCCAGTAGTACCAGGATTTTTTTGGCTAAATCAACTCTGAACCTGGGTCAGGGCTCAATAAACCAATAGGTAGTAGCATTAGACCAACATTCTTGTTGGGTTTTAGAGTCAACTGAGTCAACATTCCAGTAATTCAAACTACTGGGCTGGGGGACAATGCTGAGGCCACACAATAGATTTTCGTGGTACTTGGGAGCAAATGAGTTGGGCCAAGAGATCATCCGGGGAGTCAGGGATTGGATAACATAGGTGAACTCAAAATTTTGCAGAAGTTTTCAGGTGGATTTACAAGCAGTTTCTAGCAAGTCGAAATTGGCAGGTAGAGATGAGGTGAGGCTCCAAGGGGGTTGAAAATCAAAAGTCTAAACCAGCCAAAATCCTTTCTAGTTTTTTTGGGGTTTCTGACAAGGATACCAAATATAAAGTTTCATAATTTTCTAAGAACTGGAGGTGTGATTTTAAGTCGTATCTTTGCAGCAGACAGTGTAGAATTGTTGGGGATTAAATAGTGCCTTTGGGGGTCAATTTTGGGAAGTCCAAACCGGGCCAAACCATTTTTAGGATTTTGTGGGTTTTGGCAAACGAGTCAAGGGTTAAAAGCATATAAATGTCTAGGCACTTTCAGTGCACCTTCCATCCATTCAAATTTCAGCAAAGCAGTAGTTTTTGGGTAGTGTAGTGCAGATTGGTGCAGCAACTGAGCAACCTTCATCTTAGCCATTTTCTTACCTAGTTTTGATCCTGCTTGTCCTTTTAGACAAGCCCAGGTGCACCATTCCTTCATTTATTGTATTTGACTTGAATAAATATAATAAAATGGCTCATAAGTTATCCATTTGCAACTTTTATATGGGTGTTTGCTGAATATTTCATTTTTGTAATTGTTGCATGTATTATTTGCTTGTTATCACTTGTATTCCTATTAAGGATCATTACAAAAACACAAGCAATGACAGAAATGTTGAAAAAGATAAGTCAAGGCCACTTACCCATTAATAGTTGAGACGGATGTGTTGAAGAGTCCTGGATGTGTTGTGGGATGTCAGAGCTCCAAGACAATGTGAAAGAATGAACTCTGATGCATCGAATAAATAAATTTTGAGCTCATTACACGCATGCCACAAATCTAGGAAAAAGCGACAATTGTAGGAAAGTTCCTAAATGAACTTTTCATGCAACCTCCAACTACTAAAAATAGCTTCCTGGACCATGGGATGCCCTTTGCATGTCGCCTTTTGTTATTATGGGAAAAAGCAAGCCATGCATGCAAGCCAAGTTTCCTTCGTCCTAGGTGGAACTAGTAAACACAAAATACTCATGCATGAAGGTGCCCAACTACTAGAAGGAAATGCACATTTTTGGTTGGGAGTTGGGCTGGTTGCCCAGGAGATTTGCACAATTTCTGGGTAGAGCAGCTGACTACTGCCCAGATTTGCACAAATTCTGAGCTGAGCAACCCTACTAGAGAAAATTGCGTAATTTTCACTGTGAGGATTGACTGGCATAATTGCACAATTCTGGAACCCAGTAGGTTTCTAGATAGGATTGCACAATTTCTGGAGGGGAGGTTGGTTGCCCTACAGAATTGCACAATTTCTTGGGGGAGTTGCTTGGTCTATAGCTAGACAAAGTCCGGATGAATAGCCTGTGAGGGGAATGCATCAAGCTGTGATCGACAGGCTGCCTTTATGCAAGAAAAACACTGAAGCTTGTGTACTTGACGAAGCAAAACAAGGTACTGTGAAACGTTGGTACAGAGGCTCCAAAACGAAGCTAAGGAAAAAATTTGGAGGGTGGTTGTAGGCGCTAGAACACTTGGCAACACACTGGTAGAACTCCAGCTCTCTAAATGGACCCTGTTCGTGGAAAACATGTCTAACACCTCCGGAAGTATTGTTCAGTTCTTAGTTTGGCTTGGTTTCACACTAGTTGGATTGTAAGATGTAGCATCTACCAAGATCTTGGTCAATGGACAGACATTCCAAGCCAAGGAAACATAGTTTTTTCGATTGGGGTTGAGAGGTATATAGGTGCAAAAGTAGTATATTCATTAGTCTTAGTTTCATCTCTGGTGTTGCTCCGCTACCAGCAAGCCTGGACAGTACCCCGACAGAGTCACATAGGAACACAATCATGGCTCTACTTCTAGCGAGCCTTGTCAGTACCCCGACGAAGTTACTTGCATCACCTCTCTGTGCAAGATGCCTTTCACTTCTTTCCCCTTATTCATTTTTCATTTTGAATTTTTTCACTTTTTTATTTTCTCATTTTCGTAACTATGCATAGCACTTATTCATTTCAGAGGCTGAAGAGGGATCCCAACTTATTGAGAGCATAAGAGTTTGTTCCATCAGAGAAGTAGTTTATTATATCTCTGACATGCTTGTTAAGGTTTTCCCCCTCCCCTTACTCTATTTGACTGAGCTGGCAAGGGTTAACCCAAAAACAACCAACTAGAGTAGGTGATACTAGTTAGCACGAAAGCATTGTGTTTTCACCAAGGTTCACTTTGAACAGTCTATATTTTCCTTCGACATATCATGGACTAAAAGTAATAAGTTCTTCATACAGAGGCAAGATGACAAATAACCAAGTAGCGATAGTTGTACAAGCCCTCTTGTACTTTACCCAACCTATTTCAAGAGTCATACATGGTTTCATGTGAAACTAACCTACAAAAGAATTAAGCGAACTAACAAACAACAAAACAAAGCAAGAGTAGAAGAAAAAGTGAAAGCAAAGCAAGTAAGCAAACAAACCAACAAAAAAAGTAAGTAAGAAAACAAGCATGCAGGCTAACTGACTGAAAGCAAACATTACTCCTACTCCTAAACTAATAATGCAGGAGCCTAATCACATGAAGTGATATTTCCAATGCAACCACCGGTGCATTGGTTGACCCATGTTGGTGAAGGCTTAGTCTGTGAGCAACCCAGTTGTGTGAACGAACAAGAAAGATAAATATAACAATGAAGACAACCACACTATGTGTTTCAAAGTGCCCACAGGACATAAATGAGTGCAAGTGCATAGCAAGCAGTTTGTGGACCCATCATGAAGCTGTGCAACACTGCATGCAACTTTGAAGCATAAGAACACTCTTGACTGTGACATGAAAGAAAAAGAAAGAAACAAAGATAACTTTCGTCTTGCACGTGTGCTTGCAATGTAAGATTCCTTGAATGCATGGGTTATGGGATCATGCAATTCGAGTGGAGGAAGCATGATCTGTTTGTGAGATTGATCTTCAATGCATGCATATGAGTGATGGCCTTGGGTGATTGAACAGTTTCCTGATAAGAAGTGAGACTAACCCCAATAGAGCAAGGGCTTGACATAACCATCAACTTGGGCTGAAGTACCTCGATAGCCTTGGATGTTTCAACTTCATTGTCAAATAAATCATCATAAACTGGTGGATTCTAAAAATCCACTGCAATAGAAACATGATCATGATCGAATATGGGAGTAAATGGATCATGACAGCCACGATCAGAAAAGTCAATGATTTCATTGGCATCCTCATGATCAGATGAATCAAATAGAGGGGTAGATGAAAAATAAACAAATTCATCCTCTACGTTTCCAGAAAAGGCAGATGAAAGATCAAGTGGATTTTCAATGAATAACTTATCCTCTCCATTGTCGGATGATGGACTGACATCCAGTGTATCTTATGAGTGATCAACAATTGGTGCATCCGTGGATGAAGATACACATATGAAATCTTGGATGGAAGGTTCACCAAAATGTCAAGAAAGAACAGAGGGGGCTCAGATGGAAGGGAGTCATCCTTCGCCGAGTGTTGATGCTTAAGCTCCCACTCATATTCTTCATGAATGACAGCGCATGTTGGTTATGCAACACCAACTCCATCAATAGCTTGTTCCTCATTCACAACAAGTGTAGAGTCTGTTAACACCCAGGTTGTTCCCTTTGACTCTAAGGGAATACGGCCGGGGTAACCACTAACCAGTCTTTGGATTGCAGCTTCTAGCCAAGCTGTAATCAGAGAGGGCTCTCTCTTTGAGATTTGTCTCTGTTCTGATGGTATTTTAGGCTAGATGTGAGGCTTGAATTTGGTTTAATTGTTGGTTGGGAAAGGTTCAGTCAAAAGTGTATGCTCTTACCAGATTCTTGCATGACATTGGGCAATGGAGTCAGTGGTCCTGTGGTTTGGTGTGCTGTGTTGATACTTGTAAATGAAGGCTGCAGAGCAAGATAATTGTCTGAGGAATAATGATTTGATATTGAGGTTGGGTATGATATGTTCAGTGTAAGAAGAGGCAATTAAGAATCTTTCTATAAACTGATATGAAAAGAAAGCAAATTGTTACCTGGAAGCATTTAAGAATTTCTAGATAACATTCACAACATGGAACTAAATATAACATGAGCATTTAAGAATTCATGTTTATTTTAATCCTGAAGAAAACATTTATAGCAATATAAGATTGAGCACAGGGTGCAAAGACACATATCCTGAACTATTGTTTTTCTTTATTGCCAGATATGAAAGAAACATGAAAATGTAATAACATAGAGAAACAGAACATAGTTTAAAGAAACATATCATTCCACCAGACAACACAGGTATTCTGCAACAGCACTAAGATCATCAACAAGACACCAGAGTTCCAGGAAATCACTGAGCTGAAATTGCTCTTTGTATTAAACTTTTCTGAAATTACAGAGTATACATGCCTCAGAGTAAAAATTCCCAACCCCTTATGCGTTACTAAGGGGAGTATATATACAAAATTTACATAAGAAAATATCTGAACGGAGAGTAAATGCTCCATAAATGTTCCACCAACTGCTGGAGTGTAGCCGCTGAGAGAGTGAATGCTGTAATTACTTTTAGTCTCTTAGCTGTCAGTAAATGGTCAGAGACTGTTGACTTGGTGGCTCTTGGAGTTGGCTAAGGGTACACCGCCAAGATTTGCGCATTTCTTTGTCTTGTGGCTAGCCGTCATAGTTTACATGTTGAGTCAGCACTCAGCTACTTTTAATACTTACTTTATCCTGTTGTTTGTCCTATGTTTGACCTGGAGCTGGCAGTGAGTGGACAGCTGGAGTTACCGTGGCAGAATTCGAAGCATTGATTGCCACCAGTCTTCCTTAGGCATCTGATGTCTCCTAATCTTTATTAAGGTCTCATCAGCCTCTGTATATTTGAAGAAATTAGGAGGAGTCTCAAAAAGGTGGTTCACTTCATTTTCAATAAAGAATAGGCCTCCCAATTTATCATATAAACTCTGTCCTGAGGGCGGCCCTGTTTGTTCAGATGTACTGCCAGATGCAGTAATCTGATTCTCAATGTATGTTACCATTCTGTTGGCAAACTGCTCCTGGGAGACCAATTTTCCTACACTAGTTAAGAGGCTGGGCAGGCCTTTTGCTTGCAGTTCTACCATCTTGACCTTAAATTCCTCCACATCTGCTATCATCTCATAAGACTTCCTCTCCACCGCCTGTACATAACTTCTGAGAGTTAGCACTTTCTTGGCAAGGAGAACAGCTTCTGTTCTGTTGGGAATACCCATGGCTGCCAGTTCCTCCTGCTCATGCCTGTTCAGGAAGTCTACCATTCTATTGGCTTGTTCTAGCCTGTTTCCCAGCACTGCTTTAGCCTTATTGATTTCTATGTGTGCTTGGCCTAACAATTCCATCTGCTGATGTATTGTTTTTATTGATTTCCATTGTTGTGTGATGGATTTGCTTATTTTGGCCCATAAGATCCTTTTTATTTCGGCCATGGCTGTTTCCAGATTCAATTCCTTTTCTAGGGCCTTTATCTTGTCCTTGAGGGCCTTTATTTCTCTGCCCTGCTCAGCCACCATTATCTTGGACTTGTCATATTTGGACTCCAGCTCTGCCAACTTCTCCTTGGTTTTCTTTATTTCATCGGCCTGGAGTTCCATCTTTTTGACAGCCTTGGTCAGGTCCTCTATACTTGGATTGTCCTCTTGAGCTGCTGATGTACCTGCTGCTTCTATTGTGGGGGCCACTGTTGCCCCTGATGTTGCTGTTGTTGTGGAAGTAGTTGGAGGAGCTTGGGAAGCAGATTCTCCCTGTTTGTCTTGTATTGCTCCTTCTAGTTCTTTCTCCAATTCACGGATCCTCTGATCCTGCTGTAATAAGAGGTCTAGCTGGTCCTCTACCTGTTTTTGCTTTTGAAGCTCAGCTATTTGAGGGTGTTCAGTGGGGGGTAACTTCAGTCTCTTCCTCAATGCATTGAGGTCATCATCCTTCTTCTTTATGAGGGCCTTAACCCCTGTCGGATCATTAGGATCATGCCCTAAATCAACAATGATATCTTCAAGAGATTTTATTCTATTGTCCTTGGCTTTGGAGGACATCCTCTCAATGTCTAGCTGAGTATTGGTGTTTTTCAAAGACTCTTTCAGCTCATGGGCCAATGTGGCCTTTTCTACTAAGGTGGCATAGACCATCTCCCCAACCTGCTTGTGGAGTTCAATCTGGTCCATGGGATGTATATCTTTAGCCAGGACCTCCACCCTTGTTTTTAAGAAATCTGCAGCTGTCTTAGGTTGCGGCCCCTTGGGCTTAAAGTGACTGAATATTATTTTCTCTTCTTGGATGTCATAAACAGACATCAATCTCTCTTGCATGGTTGGTGTAGCATCTATGAACTGTTTATACACCTCAGCCCTCAATAGCTCATTTTGAGCCTTTATTTGTTTAAAGGAAGCCTTGGTGCTCTTTGGCTTCTTGCTTTGTTGTGATTGAGAGGCCACCTCCAAGCTAACCTGTAAAGTTTTCTCCTGCTGAAAGGAGCTTGTCGCTGTGTGTTGGCCGCTTTCCCTGTCCTTTGCTGTAATGTTCAAGACATCTTCAGTAATGTCTTCCACCTCTGGGGAGTCTGCCCTTTGCCTTTTGGTTTCTGGCTGGTCGGAGGATCCACTGAGAGGAGTGGACTCTTCTCTTTGTCTTTTTACTCCCCTTTCTTCATGTGCCGGGGTCTGCAGAACTGGGACAGTTAACTGCTGAGTTTGAGGTGGTGGTTTTTGTGTTGTAGGAGTTTCTGGCAGCCCATTCTGTGGCTTAAGAGCTTGTTCTTATTGCTGGCCCGTTTCCTGCTCTGTTTTCTGTTCTGTCTGCTGCCCCGTTTCCTACTCTTTTTGTTGCTTTGTTTGCTGTCCTGTCTGTTTCTCAGTCTGTCCCTTTCCTGGCTCATCCTCTGCACCTATTATGCCTTTGCCTTTGTCCATTGCTGCTATTGTTGTAGCAGGTGCCTGTGGTGCAGTCCTTGTAACTGAGGTCCCTTGTCCCACTGAGTAAGGCAGTCTGAAGGGTACCTGCTGCACATAATCCAGGTCAATTGTCTTCTCAATCTCTTTGACATTTTTAAGCATTCTTTCTTCCTCAGTTAGGCTCTCAACTAGAGTGTCTGGCTGCCATTCTTGTAAGTTGGCATATTTTTCTATGTGTGGGTATTGGCAATGCTTGATAGCTAGGAGCCTATACTTATTTCTTCTAGCAGAGATGAAACCTTGAGGGTCATAAGGGACCCATCGAAAACTATAGGACAACTTGTAATTGTCCTTAAGGATCAAGTCTGCAGCTTCCCATCCTTCTTTCTTGTTCATGATGAATGGGCCCATTTCATTTTTGAAGTTAAGGTGGGCCTTTTTCTTGGAGCTGTGGAAGTGGGTGAGGTCTGACTGAATTAATTGCCTGTAATACTCCAAGGCAAACAACCTCATAGGTACGTATTTGGGGAGCCTGTATGGACAGAGCTCACATCCATAGACCCTGAATACAGTATGGTGTTCATATAGGTACTAGTCACCTATTTTATTATTCTTAGAAAGCAGCAGAGCTTTCTTTATCTCATTAGATATCCTGGGAGGAGGGGATTTCATCAACATGCAAGAGATTGGGTAGACAAACTGGTCAACAAATTCACAGTAGGTATATGGTGAATTTGTGACCTTGTGATAAACTGAGGTCCAGAAGATAACAGATCTTCTCTCCCCTGTATGATCCAGCCTTCTGATGTAGCATGGGAAGGCTTCAGAATGATAAAACATGAACAGATGGTAGATGTAAGCTGGGTATCTGAAGACCCCCTGTCTGTCCACTTTGGTCAACTGATCATGAATTTTATTGGCTATGAACTTAGCAAAGTTATACTTTTGGGCAGGGGGTTGGTATGGGCTGTAAACAGACAGCAACACTAGCATGGCTCTATCCACATGCTCACTGTTTTGGTATCCCAACACATAGGCTATCATGTCTAGTAATAACCTGCCTACATCATTGAATTGTTCACTCAGATTGGGAGGTGGCTCTGTAGTCTGGAACTCAGGGCTCGTGAAGTTCCTGATGATCTTTTGCAGCTCTTCACTGGTCACCTTGTCACCAGCGTCGATCAAATAATTCATGGAGAATGGGATCAGCAACTCTGTCTGATCAAACTGTAACATCTTGTTTATGGACTCAGCATTGATGTAAAAGAGGATCCTCCCTGATCGGGTGCTGACAGCTCTGTGCTGGGCATCATAGTGTTCAGCACAGAGGTGAATGATTTCGGGAAAACATTCACAGCTGGGAGACAGTAATAGGGCAGGTTTGACTCCCAAATCCCATGTGTACCATGCCCATCCTTATAGTCTTCCCTCAGTCGACTGAAGGTCTGCAAGAAGTCCCTGTTTCCTTCAAAATCTCCAATGAGACCATCCTTGTCAACAAATGGAAAGGCCTCCAGCTCCTTATTTGTTTGACTTTGTGAGGCCACACTGATGGATGAGGTTGCAGGAGATGCCACGATATAAGCTAATCTGTATAGGTAGAGGTAATGGTTTGACAAGTCCTTAAAGACTTTTAAAAGCAGGTCAACTGTAAACACAGTCTGGTGTCCTTTTTTAGTGGAAAATGCAAGCTGGCTTTTGTAGTTTGCTGTGAAATTCACAGGGATGTGAGTTGCTAATGACAAGCTGCAGAGACAGTGAGGTTTCTCTCGTATGAATGCAGGTGGTCTGTACTTGGCAAAAGGGAATAATGCCGAGCACCTCGGGGGCAATCTTGGGGTCTTTAGCCCGTGGAACGAGCACTCCTCTATCGAATTGGGGTTTAGGGGTGGTGCAGGTTACTTGGGTTTACTTTGGGTAACAGGCAGGGCTGAATTCAGGAGTTTAGCAGTCTTCAATGGTGAATTTTTACAGAGAATTTGAAATGCATGGGCGAAGTAGGAAACTGGCTAAATACCTGGAAAAACTAGCTTGGACGCTTGCGAGCTGGGCTGTGAAGGCTTAATGCTGTCGAATTGTGGACTTGAAACGGTTGAAATCTTGAATTTGTTGGCTGGAGGACAAATTTCGCGGCAGCTGGTTGACAACGGCTCCTTCTTTTACGCATGAAAATGACTTAAAACGGCTCATTTGGTCGTTTATAATGTTGAATTTTGGAAAAAGTGCGCTTTTGGCGCTTTTCCGCCGATGACGTCAGCATAACGTCATGGTGGGGCCTAGGTACGGAAGTGACGTGGCGCTGAGGTGTGAGCCAGGGTGCCAGGACATGGTGGCGGGTCGATGCGGTGGCAGGGCTGCGTGGAGGGCCACGGGACGCGGGGGCGGGCAAAGGTGGGGTGACGTCAGGATGACGTGAGCGTGACGTAGGAGGGAGGGTGGTAAGCGGGAAGGCGGTAAGCGGGTTCCCCGCACCACCTTTGGGGCTAAGGCGGTATCGGGGAGGGAGCTCCGAACAACCCCAGCGCCCGCCACGCGTCCCTGTACGGGGCCCGAAACCACTTTCCCCGGACGCTAAAGGTCGGCAGGTCGGGGAGTGAGATTGACCGCCCACCGTAAGATCTGGGCGGCAGAGATCGGACGGCTGGCGGGTCCTCTGATGGGTCGTGCAGGTTGGGAAGGGGCCCGCCAGCCGATTAAAATATTCATTTAAATATTTTGGGCGGAGAACTTTGGAATAGTGGGTTTTATGGGTTTTTTCGGGTTTTCTCACTATTTTTAAAAGGGGTTATGGGTAGGAGGGGTTTTGTAGGGTCCTTCTTTGCAAATGAAGGTTTAATGAGTAAAATGACTTGGAATGGGAAGAGAGATGACCAAGAGGTTCATCAAAGTGACCAGGTGTCATTTTGATTCCTTTTTAAACAGACCATATGGCTATAATGCCAAAGGGAGGGATATTTATACAAATTTTGGGGTTTATACACCATGGTGTTAATACTAGTAGGGAAAGGGTAAGATAGGGGAGTTACATAGTAGAATTAGAGGTTAATATGGAGGGAGATGGTGAATGAAGAGTGATATTAGTAAGTTTTCTTGGAAACAACTTAGTTTAAAGAGTAGATCAAAATGAAAATATTTTTGCACACGAAATGTGGCTTTTAAAGGATAAAAAACCTTCATGAAACCATAAATCTTTCCCTACATTTCAACCCATGAGGGGATGTTAGTAACAAATGGTAAAAAGGAAGGAAAAGGAGGTTAGACATGCTTCTTTGTTTTGCTTCTCTCATTTTGACCATCAAAGTCAAATTTTTGAACTGAATATCACTTCTGCAACCCCATCTACCTACCCAACTACTTTGTCTAGCATTTTTTCTTCTTGGAGGGTGCACTTGGACTTGCAGACCCTTTGTGTGCCTTTTCTTTTCCCTGGCTTTTCCCTTTGATTTTCTATCAAATTCTACCCTTATTTCTCCCAGGGTCCCAGATTAAACTGTTGGGAACCTTTCTTCTCTACCTGTACTACTTGTCTGCCAAGATTAAACAGTTTGGACAGACTTCTTTCTCTATTCTACAGCAGGAAATTTAAACATGGTATGATCCAGATTAGGCTGTTGGACCATCCAACAAAATTGAGTCCTTATCAAAATGTAGACCCACCTTGTCTCTTTATGAAAATATGGGATCTTTGCATCATCAAAGCAGAGCATATTTGGCCCTTTTATAGCCAATCATGAAATATGAAACCTATTGATACAGGTAACAAACAGAGTCCAGAAAGAAAGAACACAAGACAGTAATATTTGGAGGAACAACTCAGTGCGAAGAAAGAGGTTGTGGAATAGAATGCATATGAAAACTTGAAGGACTCGCAACCAAATCTGTGCGAGAATGAAGTGAAGTGATGTTGGGAGGATGTGAAGGCTAAACAAGTGTGTTAGCATGATCCTTAACATCACTTAGCAGTGGTGGACCTATTAGATGAGGGGATGGCGGGCAGTCACCCGTGACAGTGACCACATCCGACTGAGATTGTGCAACTCCCTCAATGAAGAATGTCAAGCGAGGCTTGATTTCAAAATTCTTCTTGGGACGTGTATATTTATTGATGCAATACATGAATCTATCCCAAAGATAGAGGAATTTCATCTGGATCCTCAGATCTTGAAATTGCAAGTCACGGAAGCGTTGCCAAAAATACATAATCGATTCATGTGGAGCCTTCCATTGTTGTCGCTGTTTTTGGTCAAGATGGTATGGATAAAAATGATAGAAAGTGTCTTCAATGAGATCACTGAAGTGCTCAAGTGAGTGCACATTGTCAGTGGTAGGCTGAACAACCATCAAAGTGGAGATTCGTGAAGTATGTATGTAAGCATCAAGCTGGCCTGTTCATAAGAACACCCATCTTCCTGATGAAGCATGGAAAGAAAGTCATGGAAGTACTCAGGCGAGGCCACTTCACCTTCACCATCATACATGTAAGTGGACAAGTGATTGAAAAATTCCCTCATGATGGTGACATCTTCATGATTCGAAAAACATCACGGAGAGAGAAGAGTGCAAGAATCCATGAAATATATGCAAGGTTTCAAAACCAGATGAGAGGATACAACTTGTCATTTGGCCCTCCTTCTAGCGCTAGAAATGTTGACAGTGTTGGACCCACCAACATGTTAAAGGATCTCCCTGGTAAGAAGTCCCAATTAGACCTCAAACCATTTGGTGTAGGAGTCCCAATAGTGGGTCGTACAGTAATGCCTTGACTGTGATTTCACATAGAGGCAAGTAAGATAACTCTATTGGTAGCAAGGCTTTGACAGCTGCAGTGAGTCAAGGAAGGTGCATGAGAGGTTCTAACAGGGGGTTTGAGAGGAGTGTGCCCCTTGGAAACCTGTGATAGCACTCAGCTTTGAAGGGAACACGCAAGAAAAGATACATCACAACATGGAAGGCAAGTTAGCGAGAAATCCAAAGTGATGGTTAAACAAACAACACATTTCAGAAAGATTCATACATACTTATACATAATAGTCTATACATGCATGTGTAAGAAAGAAAATACATATATCATTTAGAGTAAACCAGATAGCATAGAATACAATACAACATATTCATGAAACGTGTTATTTCTTATTATATAAATAAGTGGAAGTTACAGTCATACAATACGTCCATGTCCAAGCACTAGTCCCGATACCAGAATGTTATAGCCACAACTGCCTGCTCCTCCAAAGAGATGTACTAGCTCTACGCAATGGAGAAGCCAGGGCTCATTACAATACTATCCAATCTCTCTCCAACATAGTCTTATTAGAAGCTTGGCTGACCAAAAGCCTATACAATGAGCTATGAGGGACTATTCATAGCAAAGGGTGGGGTGACCCTTAACATTCCCCTTTGTGACCGTTCAACTATGATCATGACTCTTCCTCTACTCTATGACTGTTACATCCAACTATTGACAATTTACTTACACTTGACATGACTTTATATTACAGTGCACATGTACCCATATGAGACAAAATAGCTTGAGCAAGCCATGTTAGACATCACTCTAACTCAAACAACCATGGAAGTATAACTCCTCAACATCCTCATGTTGATCGATAGTAACATATTGATGCTAAGATTGGTATTCCTTGATGGTGTCTGTGTGCTCCACGATGACATTCATCTGAAACTTGACTCTTGCCTCCATAGCATCTGGGTACACTGCTTGGGCTCCTCTGTCCAACTCATCTGAAAGAATCAACATCATTTTCTTCAATGAAACTAGACCAGCAATATACTTGTGCATGATGTATGTGTTGATGGGTAAGTCTGGGCTGGTGGCAATGCACATCAATTTGTTGAAGTATGAGTTAAGCTCTAGTCGAACTTGTGCCTTTGTCGTCTCCTAAGTGAGAGTCCCAATAGATGGGATCGCATGTGTGAACACCACAACATCCATACTCTTGAATACTCATGCATGGGAAGCCTGTATGCTAGTGATGAGCTACGAGAGCTCTTCATAGTTCTGCATCTGAATCGGATATATACCTTCATCTCAATCGCATTGGCCCTCATCATCTTAGGCAAGTGAAGCGAGGCTCCCTTGTATTTCATCATCCATGTTTGCATGTCATCAACCACAGCATGAAAATTGGTCAAGATACATGCTCTTCTATCACATCACTACTTCCATCCATTGAGATGGATGACTGTCTTATGCACGATACCAAACTTGGAGTACAACACTCGCATAAATATGTCAAGGGAAAATACTTCATCTAGTATTGCCTTCTTCAGTTCAGCTCGGGCAGATGTTGTCACCAACTCTCCTCGCTTGGTCATTTGAAGTTCCTTATCCATTCACTCATTCTCATGCTGGATGTTTGCACACATCAGTCATGATCACTCATTCCTCAACTTGTGGAGGAGATGTATGATCCTCCAGAGTTGACACTTAGCGAGACTACACAACTCTACGTGGAGATTCGTCGAATGAGATGTTATGCATCTCTCTTTTTGGCTGATTACCAAGGAACTGAGTGCCTCCTTGGTCACTTGAGACTTTCTCATCATTTGGATGTGGTGAAGTAGGTAAATCAACCTCTTGGTGATGAGGCATGAGATCAGTGTCCTGTTCCAACTCCTACAACATCCAATTGTTGAAGTGCTTGTTCTATCTCATGAGCAAAGTCTTGTTGCTGCGATGGTTCACCCTATCTACCTGATGCTAGTTGTTATGATAAGTCCACTACACCTACGGGCGTAGTTTCATCTATTTTCACATGTTGCACTCCTGATGTACCTACTATTGTTGCGCTTCCCTCCCTTGTTTGCGGAACTATTGTTCCTTCTAGAGTTGCTCCCTTAGCTCATGCAACTCCTTCTCTGCTTCTTCCATTCTTCTCTTATCCCTCTACCTCTATGTGATTCGCATGTTGCATTGGTGCCTCTTTGCCTCTATAGCCATAGTTGTTTTCTCTACTAATGGATCTACTCGGAACTTGTAGCTTTTCTCCTCCTCCATGTGACCAACAATCTTCCTCTTACCTTTGTCACAAACTAGTATGCTTGCCTCTACTACTATTGTTGCCAGTGCTCTCTGTGATGCTGCTTCATGTTGCTTTGCTAACCATTCCACAGTGAAGCTGACCTGTTCATTGGGTCTGGAGAAACTATAACAATATCACCATGGGTCCTCCTCTGCCCAATGAAATTCCCCCGTGGATCTAGTTGAACTAAACTCTCATGTAGTGATCTTTCACAATACAATGTGGGTCATACGGATTGTAACTTCAAAGGTTGAATGGATAATTATTCATTTGTTCTGCTTCAACATCTGATTGCTTGATACTCTGAATCTCATATAACCCAATCCCCAAAGGAAGAGAAGGCCAAGGTGCCTTCTTCTTCTGGTGGAGTCTAGTTGTCAATCCTGTCGAGATGTGATATGCTACTTCCTTCATGAAAAGCATGTCCAAGGAAAATTCTGGTAGAACACGTGGAAGCTTTTCCACGCTGAACATTTAGATAAAGGTGCCAGATGGTGAGGCATACCAATCAGCAATGTATAACAATACCTCCATTTCTTCCTTTGACATGCAGGGTGGATCCTGTTCGAATATCATATTGTAAAATGGGGTGACAAAATGATCGAAAAACCATGTAATTACTCCTCTGAAGTTGCATTCTGACAAAAAATTGTAATACATGTTGACAATAAGATCCACCAATGACCATGCCCACTCCAAGCCTGAGAACTCTTGTCGGGCACAGATTTCATCTAAGATGTAGGCAGACATGTAAATATCTGCATGAATACCTCTAGGTGACTGGCGAGCCTTCATTACTTGTTCCTACAGCTGATGAGCCAACATGCAGTGAAAAGTTGGTAGGGAGGCTCCAAAACAAAGCTAAGGAAAAATTTTGGAGGGTGGTTGTAGCCACTAAAATGACTTCCTTCCATATTGCATAAAAAATGACCCCATTTATGTCACTTTATGGATATCATCCACCGTCCATCACATTATCTTTAAAAGAAAATTCTAAGGTTCAAGAAGTGGAAGATCACATTAAGCATCAACAAAAATTTATCAAGCTCTTAAAGGATAACCTCACTTTGGTTCAGAATGGAATGAAACAACAGGTAGATCAACATCGCAGTGAAAGAAGGATAATAAATTATCACCAAAGTATTATGGTATGTACAAGGTGTTCCAAAACATTGGTACTATGGCATACAACTTGGAGCTTCCTGCATCTTCCCGAGTGCACCTTGTTAGAGTCGGTCTGGTCATCCCTCTATCAGAGATCAAAACTCTTTATGCATTTCATGATTAGGTGTCCTGCTCCATTCTCCCAGTTGCATTCCTCTAGGGGAATGCCATAATATGACAGAGAAGGTCATGATCGTCATTCCCCCCCAAGTCTGGCTCCTGTTGGCTCAGGTCTTTTGTCAATCATCGTCAAAGTCCACGATAGTTAAGGTCTGGTCCTCTAAAGGACAAAGGTCATTTCGAGGTCTAGGTCTAGGAATTCATCGATTTGGTCTTTGAACATGTCCAGTAAAGCAATGCAGGCCAGAGTGAGGCCCTTACACAGTTATGGTTCAAAGAGCTTCATCATCATGTGGATAGACTCCGACTCTTCTTCAAAACTCTGTTTTGAAGAAAAGTCAAATAGTGTCATTTATGACAAAATTTTCAAAAGAGTCATCAAGTGATTTTTTCAAATGCAGTCATGGTTTCCGTGGCCAAATTTCCTGTCGGGCAATCCCCGCAAAGAGTGCTGAAAATTGCATCATTCGAGCTAAAATTTCAAAGGGAAAGTGAAAATCAAAGTGTTTTAAAGTCAAGGAAAAAGTGCAAAACGCAAACATTAGAAAAATGGGTTTTGAAGAGGAAAAAATTAAACCCATCTCTTCCAAGGCTATATATACCAAATTTTGTCAAAAACAAATGCATTGTGCCATTACAAGTCTTGGAGAAGTGTTGGAAAGGCATGAGTGTGCATTGGGGAGCAATTGAGTGAATTGGAGGCGACCTTGGAGGGCACATCGCATACCAGGAGCGCGGCGCACACAGAGGGCATGGCGCACACGCAGCTTGCCCACAGTGCAAGTTTCTTAAGGGTGCGACACATACCTAGGGCATGGCGCATACAATCAGAGGCATAAACGAAGAGCTGAGTTGGTTTGGAGGTGACCTTGGAGAGCGTGCCGCAAACAGGCAAGGGCGCGGCGCACACAGACAGGGGCACGACGCACTAAGACAAAGCGCCCAAAACGTGCCAAAACCCCCTCAATTTTTTTGCGAAGCCCCTCTAATCGCAAGGTAGGCTCTCAAAATCACTTGTGCATCACATTTGATAAAGATATGGTGGGTTATTGCTGGTGATTGAATGAAAAAACATTTCATAAAGAAACCACAAGAAGACATCAAAGAAGAACCATTTTCTAGGGTTGTGTAATAGTGTCATTGTTGCCAAGGCTTGATTTTTCCTACCCTACCCCTGTTCCTTATTCCCCCTTGTCATTTCTCCTATTACCACTACCCTAACACTACCAAAATCATATTCCTTTTCCCCTCCTCCTATTGCTCAATTAAAAAACCCCAAACCCTACCCAATCAAAATACCCAAACTCTTCCCATATCCCTGACAAATTTCTCCCTATAAACCCTATCCCCATTTCATCACTCCCTTCCTAACAATCCCTGTTTCATTGTTCCCCTTGGTAACAGATATTTCAAAGGCACCCAGCCTCCCATCATCATCAAAGGGGTTGCCTAATCACAGTCCACATTGCAGTTATGTCATCACAACATTCGTCTGAGTATGAGAGGGAGACACAGAGTGACTCATCCTCAGAAGAGCAGGCTCCCAGGAGACAACACAAGAGTGGCAAACATGTCAGGGACGAACCCACTACCCTCACTAAGTTACAAGCATGCCCTCTTTCCATCTCATGCTTCCAGCACCTATCATGTTTTGAATTTTGTCAAAGGGTGGCAAATGTCAAAGTTCATCATGAGTTGGCCCGTTTATTTGTGCTTCATCTACATGGAGGTCAGTCTACCTTGGTCGGGGTCACTTTCACATTGACACCCGAAGCTATATCAGTGGCAACAGGTATACCAAATGTTGGGGAGCAATGTCATAAGAAGAAGGTGGAAAGACAACACTATGAGCCTTACATCAAAGCCAGACTCTTGAATGAGCTCACAAGATTATTTCCCTTTAGATACTTGAAAAATGAGTCTGCTTCGCTCATGAGATTGATCATGAAATACTTCAGCTATGAGGGGAGGTTCTCTCGACTATATGCCTATCACATCCGCTTGCTCATGCACTTTACTAGGGTGAGGATGATGAACCTCCCATTTTTCATATACAGGAATATAGAGAGGATGAACACCTTCATGCTGCATAAGACCCCTCAGTAGCATCTTAACAGTGTGTATCACTTCGCACTTATCCGGATTTTGGTAGATCATCAGTTGGGATTGTAGGGCATTGCTTGGGAGGACTTCATCTACCGTGACTTCTTCAGCACACCACAGGTACTATCAGAGCCTGAGCAGGAGTTGGGTGGTTCTTCTTATCAGCATGAGCATGATGAGACCACTACCATGCCAGTTTTCAATACATATCAGAGAGGCAGTAGGCACTTTTTTGCAGCAGCAAAGCGAGTGTTATCTCCACCCGGGGTGGAAGGGGCCTCGCTTCTGGCATCAACTACACAGGTATTGGACAAGGGCAAGAAGCGCGTGCATGATGATGGGCCATCAGGTGTACAAGAGACCGATGTCATCCTCACACAGGATGAAGAGACAGAGGCAGAAAATGCCAAACTCAGGATGACCATTCAGGAGCAGGACTCGGAGATACACGACTTGATACTCAATATGGAGAGAGCTAGATGGGTCATCAAGTATCTGGAGCAGAGAAACAAACAGCTTGAGGACCAACAGACAATCATGGAGCTGCGAAGCATCTGTGAAAATTGATAAGCTACCCAGCAGAGGAGGATTGAGCTCACTACCTTGGAGCAAGAGGTCAACAACGACCGTGAGTCTTGGTTAGATCGAGTCAATATACACTTGGAGAAGCTACTGGAGAAGGAAAATAGGGACAAGACCATATTGATGAGGATGGCTTGTCATTACAGGGCACGAAACATGAGCGCAAAGGCCTGAATAAGGAGCTTGAAGGCTAAATTGAGCAAAGCAACAAAAGAGGCAAAAGAGGAAAAAGAGCAATATCGGATTCGAATCTTGGCTGAAGCTTCCTTGGCATAGCATAGTACTTCATAGAGGACTTCCAGCCCAAATTTCAAGGAATTTGGGGAAATTTTGGTCACATGACAAATTTTTGGCACAAACACAGGTTTTTTCTCTATATGCGTCGCGCCACCGGCGCGACGCATTAGATTGGTAGCTCCAAATGAGAAATGGTTTGCATTTTTGGATTTAGCATGCAAAATCACAACTACTGGTACATGGAGCAAGAAATTTGGAGAATATCTTGGCCACCAAAAGGGAAAAAAACACTCGAAAATGGCCTCACTGCCCCTATTGTGGCACACAGGAAGCAGTCTTGGGAGAATGAACATTTGGAGGGGCAAATGAGCTCCAAATTAAAACATTCCACATGGGTTCGAAAGTAGACAAGCCAGGCTTTCCAACAAGTACATTGGGGCACATTTTGGACTCCGGAAAGTGCTTGCCAGCTGGCCTCAAAGTGGCGCGATGCATACAGAAAAGGGCACGACACATATAGGAAAAAAGGCCCAGAATGACTCTGTTTCGCGAAATTTCGCTTCCCGACTTTTTGTAAGTGGGCCCACTCATATGCACTTCAGTTTTTTGGCACCTAAGGTGGTTTTATAAGTATTTTCACTCCAGATGGTCAGTTATCCAAGTGGCAAAGGAAGGAAAAGGGCCACCCAAGCCATTTGTCATGTTTGTGGCGCTGCACCTGTAGTTGTTGTTTGGCTCTCCACCTTCAGTTTGTAATGATTCGAGTAACTACCCAACCCTTGGGTGTTCTATGTCTTCATGGCACATTCTATATATTGTATGCAAACCATTTGCAAAGGGTTGGTTGGCTTGTAACTTCTGGGAGACTGTGGGAAAGAAACTTTGTTTCTGCATTGTATATTTTTTACAGAGGATTAATGAAAGGCAATGGCTCTATTGCATGAGATTCATGTGGTTGTGAGTGTAGAAAATGTGTCTCTTATGTTTCATATGTATCTTGTTATGTTTCATAGCTCATTTCAGATTCATTTCCATTGAAACTTTCTAAGTTAGCTAAGGTAGAATTCAATTTTATTTCTCTGCCTGTGGGAAAATTTCATGTTCAGTGTTCATTCTTCTGTTGAAAAGGATTCATGTTTTCCATGCCCTTTTCACCCTCCTAATCAATCTCTCCATTCCACACTATCTTAAACTAAATTGCTAGGCTTTCCACCTACCTTGCCTCATGAAATAATCCGTGCCTTTGTATTAAGTTCTCTGTTCATTGAGGTACAGTGGTCCCATAACATCCCAGAAACACAGTCATTCATAAAAATCACTCCTTGTATTCATATTCACTTACTAGCCTAAGATAAATAGTTCACTGTAAGTTATCTCAGGCCTTTTCGTTCATCTATTCACTAAGTGTGACTCGGAGAGAGCCCTCTCCTGTTCTGGTAGGGCTAGCTACCAGACTAAGCGTGGTTTTTGGTTACCCTGAATGTTTCCTTCTTTCAGCCTAAGGTGGATTTAAGTGCTCACATAGTGGCGACTCCGCTGGGGAATGAAATCAAATCCCCTTGCTTCTTAATAATTCTAAGCTTCTGGATGATAAGTTTAGGATTTGATAGGTTGAGTAAAGTAGGTTGTGTCCTTTGATTTCTCTCAATAGCACGCTGGCTTCTCGAAGATACACGGAGCTAATCCAGATCCCGACGCTTCGCTCATCTACGAAAATCCCAATTTGATTTCAAGAAATCATCGTCAAGAAAGCTCTATATCGCCCGTGCTCAAATCTCATTCATGCCCATACATTTTTGAGTATATTGAAGAGCTAGAGTTTGATGAGAAGTTTGAATTATCATTGTTTGAAACCAAGTCCGAAAGAGCGGTTGACTCTACTGTCCACAATCCACAGTTTCT
>APFE031191434.1:277489-296197 GCA_000404065.3 Pinus taeda
GGGTAGCGAAACTAAAAGGGACACTACAGCTAGATTTCTCCTATGCAACGATTCCAGTATTTGGACAAATGAGGAAATTATATCGGGAACAAAAAATGAAGGACATGATCACAAGCAAGGAGAAACCAATAAATCATCCTATTAACTATGTACATACAGATTTAGAGTCTTTTGTTTTGTATTCAGATAGTTTAAATGATATAGATAGTCAGTTGATAGAAGCAGATGATATTCTGAAAATAACAGAAAATTTCAGAGAAGTTTTGAAGAAAGAGGAACAAGAACAGCATAACACCGTTGGGCAATCAGCTAAAAGCAATGGACAGCAAGCAGGCAAGACACAACAAACAGATTTCTAGCACTTGCAAGAGGAGGAAGAAGGTTTGTGGACCATGGATTTTGATGGAGCAGTGGGAAATGATGGTGCTGGAATAGGAATTTGGGTACGCAGTCCTTTCTCCGCCCCAAACAAGGTCCCTAGTAACGTACGACTATGCTCTTACAAGTTGGATTTTGAATGTTCAAATAATGAAGCTAAGTATGAAGCTCTAATTGGTGGCCTAAAGATTCTAAGAAAGCTAAATGCTAAGAGGATCAGTATATGGTGACTCTGAATTGGTTATCAAGCAGGTTAGAGGCGAATATCAAGAAAAGCATCCTAGGATGCGGGCCTACCGTAATGCAGTCCTAGACATTTTGAAATTATTTTCAGAATACACCTTGACATGTGTGCCTCGCATACAAAATAACATTGTTGATGCTCTTGCTAAGGTAGCGAGTAGTTTAAAAATCCCAATGAACTCTAGTAACAAATTCGAAATCCATGTCAAGCACCATCCAACCGTTCCAGACAATCAAAGATATTGGCAAGTGTTCCAAGATGATGATGAGATTAATGATTTTCTGCAAAACAAAGGCAAGTTTAAACGGACCGCCATTGATGAAGAAAATGATGATGGAAAAGGCAATGGTATAGACGAAATGCAGATCAATGAAATGAACGTGTTGCAACTGAAGAATAACGTTATTCCCAAAGGCTTGATACCTCTAGAAGAATTCTTCGATCAGGATGATGTAGCCCACAAGCCAACATTGCAGCCAACAGAGAAGGGTGTGGAAGAGGTCAACATCAGAACAGCTGCAAATCCTAAATTGGTAAAATTTTCCAAAGCATTGCCGCCAAAGATCAAGGACAAATATATCAGTTTGATGTCTTCATTTGCAGATGTGTTTACTTGGGACTATTTTGACTTAAAGACATATGATACCAATATAATTCAACACACTATACCCATCAAGCCCAATCAAAAACCATTCAGACAGAAGTTGAGAAGGCTAAATCCAAAGTTGCTGCCATCTATTGAAAAGGAGATCAACAAGTTGTACAAATCAGGTATCATTGTGCCAATCAGATTTTCAGATTGGATCTCCAACTTGGTACTCGTAAGGAAGAAGACAGGGGAGATTTTCTTATGCATTGATTTCAGAAATCTCAACAAAGTCTCATTGAAGGACAACTATCCACTACCCAAAATGGACCATATACTTCAGCGACTAGTGGGGGCATCTCGCATGTAATTGCTTGATGGTTATTCCGGATATAACCAAGTTTCTGTCCATGAGGATGACCGAGACAAGACAACGTTCACCACTCCATGGGGGACCTTTCATTACGCGAAAATGCCTTTCGGTTTGAAGAATGCGGGTGCCACATTTCAGCGTGCTATGGACTTGGCTTTTTCGAACGAGAAGGATGTCTTTTTGGTGGTGTATTTGGACGATTTGACGGTGTTTTCTAAATCTAATGAAGAGCACATGTTCCATCTTAAAACTGTCTTCCTAAAATGCAGAAAATATGGCTTGTCGCTGAATCCAAAGAAGAGTTTGTTCGCCATTGAAGAAGGAAAACTACTCGGGCACATTATCTCCAAGGATGGCATCTGTATTGACCCGACACGTGTGCAAGCAATTCAGCAAATAGATCTACCCCGGAATAAAAAGGAGATACAATCATTCAATGACAAAATGAACTTCCTCCACCGCTTTGTACCCAATCTAGCGGACCATCTAAGAGAAATGAAAAACATGCTGAAGAAGGACAACCAATTGAAATGGACGAAAGAGGCGGTAAAATCTTTCAATTTGGTCAAATTGGCTCTTTCCTCAGCACCAGTTCTAGTAAGCCTGGACTATACTTAGGATTTCATATTGTTTTCATTTGCTTCGGAGCATACTATGGCAGTGGTATTATTGCAGAAGAGAGATGATCATGAAAGACCCATTGCATTTTTCAGCAGAGCTATAAGAGACGCATCTTTAAAGTATAACATCATTGAAAAGAAGGATCTTGCACTTGTGAAGGCATTGAAATATTTCCAGGTGTATATTCTACATTCTCACGTTCTGGCCTATGTTCCTAACGCTGCTGTAAAAGATGTTTTAGTGTAGGCTGATCCAGAAGGAAGAAGAGGGAAGTGGATTGCAGCCTTGCTGAAATATGACGTAGAAATAAAGCCCACAAAACTGGTGAAAGGACAGGGGTTGGCGAAGCTAATGGCTGAATCAAACTTGCATGCTTTGGACATAAATCTGATCACTGCTTTGTCCGATGAGAACAATGAAGAACCTTCAATTCAGGTATCTGAAATGTTTGCTCTTTCTCCATGGTATTCTAATATCATATATGTGCTCAAAAATTTGTCACCTCCGTCGGGCATGACTAGAAACAAAGCGAGAACACTCAAGTTGAATGCTACCAAAATTCTGCATTCTTAATTTAGCATTGTATTGGAAAGATCCCGGTGGCGTTTTTTTAAATTTTTTGGTGGAAAAGGAAGCAAAGCAAGTCATGGAGGACTGCCACCAAGGAGACTGTGGAGGTCACCTCTTTTGGAAGTCAACAGCGAACAAAATTTTGAGAGCAGGGTACTATTGGCCGACATTGTTTGCTGATGTATATAAGATGGTTAAGCGCTATCATAAGTGTCAAATTTTCGAAGGAAAGCGAAAGTTACAGCCTCTACCACTCAAGCCCATAGAGGTGAGCACCCCTTTTCAGCAATGGGGGTTGGATTTCATTGGCGAAATTCATCCCGCTTCTTCTGGACAGCATAAATGGATCCTCACAGCCACAGATTACTTCACACAAAGGATTGAGGCGATTCCCACCAAACAAGCTAATGATGCGGTAATCATTTCATTCCTCGAAAATAACATCTTGTCTCGCTTTGGTTGTCTGAAAAAGCTAATTACCGATAACGCAACAGATTTCAAATCAAAGCAGATGGTAGAATTTTGTCATAAATATCACATTATTTTGGGTCATTGAACTGCCTATCATCCGCAAGGCAATGGATTGGCGGAATCTTCAAACAAATCATTGGTCAACATAATCAAGAAGCTGTTGGAAATGAATAAGAAGAGCTGGCATAAGAGGTTGGTAAATGCGCTTTGGGCAGATTGGGTCAGCCAGAAGAAGTCCATAGGTACGTCACCATTTGAGCTGGTTTATGGATTTGATACAATATTTCCTTCCTCTCTCACTGCCCCGGTTGTCAAACTTCTTCAGGAGGCTGGCAGTGAAGAAGATCCCATGCAAAGGAGGCTGAATCAAATGGTCCACTTGCAGCAAACCAGAGAAGAATTTTTCAAGAACACATCCAAGTTGCAGGAGAAAATCAAGAAAATTTATGATAGAAAGCCAAAGGTGGATAAATTTCAGGTGTATGATGTAGTGCTGAAGTGGGATGCAAGGAATGAGGAGAAAGGAAAGCACGGTAAGTTCGAGAACCTCTGGAAAGTTCCTTTCAAGATCGTAGCATATCGGGGGTAGAATTCTTTTCTTCTTAAGGAAATAAACGGAGAGGATTGTCCAGGAGGGCCGATCAATGGTCAGCTGCTCAAGCGGTACCACTTCTAAGTTATTAATGCTGCTTCCACTGTCATTGTAAATACCATTTTATTTCATTTTCGTTATAGTTGTTCAAACTAGTCTTTAAGTCATTTTAATGTCTAGTTTGAGTCAGTTTTTTGGTCATTTCAGTTTCATAAATGAGTCAGAGTCCTGTATTATTTATCAAAATGATGACTCCATAGCCCAATGGACGAAGGCACTATCTAGATCCTCCAGAGATCTGTTGTTCTTGGCACCTCCAAGGAGCTACCATCCCCCATTGGAGCCAATGTTAGAGTGAGCCTGGTCAGCCCTCCGTCAGAGATCAAAACTCTTTATGCATTTCATGATTAGGGGTCCCGCTCCATTCTCCCAGTTGCATTCCTCTAGGGGCATGCCATAATCTGACGGAGAAGGTCATGATCATCATTCCCCCTCAAGTCTGGCTCCTGCTCGCTCAGGTATTTTGTCAAGCATCGCCAAAGTCCACGACAATTAAGGTCTGGTCCTCTAAAGGAAAAAGGTCATTTCGAGGTCTAGGTCTAGGAATTCATCAATTTGATATTTGAACATGTCCAGTAAAGCCATGCAGGCCAGAGTGAGGCCCTTACACAGTTATGGTTTAGAGAGCTTCATCATCATGTGGATAGACTCCGACTCTTCTTCAAAACTCTGTTTTGAAGAAAAGTCAAACAGTGTCATTTATGACAAAATTTTCAAAAAAGTCATCAAGTGATTTTTTCAGATGCAATCATGGTTTCCGTGGCCAAATTTCCTATCGGGAAATCCCCGCAAAGAGTGCCGAAAATTGCATCATTTGAGCTAAAATTTCAAAGGGAAAGTGAAAATCAATGTGTTTTAAAGTCAGTGAAAAAGTGCAAAACGCAAACATTAGAAAAATGGGTTTTGAAGAGGAAAAAATTAAACCCATCTCTTCCAAGGCTATATATACCAATTTTTGTCAAAAACAAATGCATTGTGCCATTACAAGTCTTGGAGAAGTGTTGGAAAGGTGTGAGTGTGCATTGGGGAGCGATTGAGTGAATTGGAGGCGACCCTGGAGGGCGCGATGCATATAACCAGGAGCGCGGCACACACAAAGGGCATGGCACACACACAGCCTACACACAGTGCAAGTTTCTTAAGGGCGTGACGCATACCCAGGGTGCGGCGCATTGGGCTTTATGCGCGGCACATACAGTCAGAGGCATAAATGAAGAGCTGAGTCGGTTTGGAGGTGACCTTGGAGAGCATGCCGCACACAGGCAGGGGCGCGACGCACATGCAGGGCGCGGCGCACACAGCACCCACCCACCGTTCAAACCCATAACGAGCCTGGCGCACAAAGACAAGGTGCCCAAAACGTGCCAAAACCCCCTCAAATATTTTGTGAAGCCCCTCTAATTGCAAGGTAGGCTCTCAAACTCACTTGTGCATCAAATTTGATAAAGATATGGTGGGTTATTGCCGGTGATTGAATGAAAAAACATTTCATAAAGCAAACACAAGAAGACATCAAAGAAAAACCATTTTCTAGGGTTGTGTAACAGTGTCATTATTGCCAAGGCTTGATTTTTCCTACCCTACCCTGTTCCTTATTCCCCCATGTCATTTCTCCTATTACCACTACCCTAACACTACCAAACTCATATTCCTTTCCCCTCATCCTATTTCTCAATTAAAAAACCCCAAACCCTACCGCATCAAAATACCCAAACTCCTCCCATATCCCTGACAAATTTCTCCCTATAAACCCTATCCCCATTTCATCACTCCCTTCCTAACAATCCCTGTTTCATTGTTCCCCTTGGTAACAGATATTTCAAAGGCACCTAGCCTCCCATCATCATCAAAGGGGCTGCCTAATCACAGTCCACATTGCAGTCATGTCATCATAGCATTCGCCTGAGTATGAGAGGGAGACACAGATTGACTCATCCTCAAAAGAGCAGGCTCCCAGGAGACACCACAAGAGTGGCAAACATGTCAAGGACGAACCCACTATCCTCACCGAGTTGCAAGCATGCCCTCTTGCCATGTCATGCTTCCAGCACCTATCATGTTTTGAATTTTGTCAAAGGGTGGCAAATGTCAGAGTTCATCATGAGTTTGCCCGTTTATTTGTGCTTCATCTACATGGAGGTAAGTCTACCTTGGCTGGGGTCACTTTCACATTGACACCCGAAGCTATATCAGTGGCAACAGGGATACCAAATGTTGGGGAGCAGTGGCATAAGAAGAAGAAGGTGGAAAGGCAACACTATGAGCCTTACATCAAAGCCAGATTCTTGAATGATCTCACAAGAGTATTTCCCTTCACATACTTGGAAAATGAGTATGCTCTGCTCATGAGATTGATCATGAAATACTTCAGCTGTGAGGGGAGGTTCTCTCGACTGTATGCCTATCACATCTGCTTGCTCATGCACTTTACCAGGGTGAGGATGATGAACCTCTCGTTTTTGATATGCAGGAATATAGAGAGGATGAACACCTTCATGCTGCATAAGACCCCTCAGTAGCAGCTTAACAGTGTGTATCACTTCGCTCTTATCCGGATTTTGGTAGATCATCAGTTGGGATTTCAGGGCATTGCTTGGGAGGACTTCATCTCTCGTGACTTCTTCAGCGCACCACAGGTACTATCAAAGCCTGAGCAGGAGTTGGGTGATTCTTCTTATCATCTTGAGCATCAAGAGACCACTACCATGCCATTTTTCATTACATATCAGAGAGGTAGTAGGCACTTCTTTGCAGCAGCAAAGCGAGTGTTATCTCCACCTGGGGTGGAAGGCGCCTCGCTTCCGGCATCGACTACACAGGTATTGGACAAGGGCAAGAAGCCCGTGCATGATGATGGGCCATCAGGTGTACAGGAGACCGATGTCATCCTCATACAGGATGAAGAGACAGAGGCAGAAAATGTCAAACTCACGATGACTATTCAGGAGCAGGACTCGGAGATACACGACTTGATACTCAATGTGGAGAGAGCTAGATGGGTCATAAAGTATCTGGAGCAGAGAAAAAAATAGCTTGAGGACCAACAGACGATCATGGAGCTGCAAAACATCCGTGAAAATCGACAAGCTGCCCAGCAGAGGAGGATCGAGCTCACTACCTTGGAGCAATAGATCAACAACAACCGTGAGTCTTGGTTAGATCAGGTAAATCTACACTTGGAGAAGATGATGGAGAAGGCAAACAGGGACAAGACCATATTGAGGAGGATGGCTTGTCATTACAGGGCACGGAAAATGAGCGCAAAGGCCTGAATAAGGAGCTTGAAGGCTAAATTGAGCAAAGCAACAAAAGAGGCAAAAGAGAAAGATCGGCTTCGAATCTTGGCTGAAGCTTCCTTGGCACAACATAGTACTTCATAGAGGACTCCCAACCCAAATTTCAAGTAATTTGGGGAAATGTTGGTAACATCACAAATTTTTGGCACAAACACAGGTTTTTTCTCTATACGCGCCGCGCCACCGGCGTGACGCATAAGGTTGGGAGCTCCAAATGAGAAATAGTTTGCATTTTTGGATTCCGCATGCAAAATCACGACTACTGGTACATGGATCAATAAATTTGGAGAAGATCTTGGCCACCAAAAGGGCAAAAAACACTCTGAAATGGCCTCACTACCCCTATTTTGGCACACAGGAAGAAGTCTTGGGAGAATGAACATTTGGAAGGCAAATGAGCTCCAAATTCAAAAATTCCACTTGGTTGGAAACTAGACAGGACAGGCTTTCCAACGAGCACACTTGGGTACATTTTTGATTCCGAAACGTGCCTCAAAACTTGCCTCAATGTGGCACGACGCATACAGAAAAGGGTGTGACGCATATAGGAAAAAAGGCCCAGAATGCCTCTGTTTCGCGAAATTTCGCTTCCCAACTTTTTGTAAGTGGGCCCACTCATATGCACTTCAGTTTTTCAGCACCTAAGGTGGTTTTATAAGTATTTTCACTCCTGATGGTCAGTTATCCAAGTGGCAAAGGAAGGCAAAGGGCCACCCAAGCCATTTATCATGTTTGTGGCGCTGCACCTGTAGCTGTTGTTTGGATCTCCACCTTCAGTTTGTAATGATTCGAGTAACTCCCCAACCCTTGGGCGTTCTATCTCTTCATGACACATTCTATATATTGTATGCAAATCATTTCCAAAGGGTTGGTTGGCTTGTAACTTCTGGGAGACTGTGGGGAAGAAACTCTGTTTCTGCATTGTATATTTTTTACAAAGGATTAATGAAAGGCAGTGGCTCTGTTTCATGAGATTCATGTGGTTGTGAGTGTAGAAAATGTGTCTCTTATGTTTCATATATATCTTGTTATGTTTCATAGCTCATCTTAGATTCATTTCCATTGAAATTTTCTAAGTTAGCTAAGGTAGAATTCAATTTTATTGCTCTGCCTGTGGAAAGATTTCATGTTCAGTGTTCATTCTTCTGTTGAAAAGGATTCATGTTGTCCATGCCCTTTTCACCCTCCTAATTAATCTCTCCATTCCGCACTATCTTAAACTAAATTGCTAGGCTTTCCGCCTACCTTGCGTCATGAAATAATTCGTGCCTTTGTATTAAGTTCTCTGTTCATTGAGGTGCAGTGGTCCCATAACATCCCAGAAACACAACCATTCATAAAAATCACTCCTTGTATTCATATTCACTTACTAGCCTAAGATAAATAGTTCATTGTAAGTTATCTCAGGCCTTTTCGTTCATCTATTCACTGAGTGTGACTCAGAGAGATCCCTCTCTTGTTCTGGTAGGGCTAGATATTAGGCTGAGCATAGTTTGTGGTTACCCTGAACTTTGCCTTGTTTCAGCCTAAGGTGGATTTAGGTGCTAACACACCCAGTTTTCTATGTTTCATGCTTAAAGAAGGTTATAGGTGAGAAGATAGCAGTTCAAAAAATATTGCCAAAACATGAAGAGGAAGGAAAAACCATATTGTAATCAGAAGTAGTAGAAAAAACAACAAATTGATAGCTACGAAATCGATCAATTTTAGAATATCTCATCAAGTGGAAGAACTTACCCACTGAGGATTCCACATGGGAGGATGAGATTTTTATACAAAATCACCCAGAACTACTCAAGTGTTGAGGAGAACACTTTTTGAAGGAGAGGGGCATGTTAGGTCCCTATACTACTAGTGTAACCCCTTGTTGTAATTAGTGCAACCCCCTTATTGTATTATTGTGCCCATATAGTCCCCATGTTGTTATTATTATGCCCCATAGAAAGCCACTATTGTTATTGTTGTGCCCCTATAATATTATCGTTATGTAGGCTCTAATTGTATTGGGACCCCTTATAATCCTATATGTAAAAGGAGGTCTTGTCATTTGTATCATCCATGAATTGTTCATTTGTGTAATGTAAAGGAGGTTTCCCCCTCAAAGAGGCTGAGTTTGAAGTCGTTGATCTATATTTTCTTTCTTTTTGTTAGCTAGTTTCATAACATAATTACATAAACTACTTGATGCATGACTCATCTATCCAATTTTAGATAGCGAATGGGTATCTTCTTTAGTCATTATTCCCAAAAAGAATGGAAAATGGAAAATTTGTGTTGATTATGAGAAACTTAATAAAGCCACAAGGAAAGATCACTTTCTCCTACCCTTCATTAACCAATTCCATGACGTATTAGCCAAGAAAAAGTTCTTTTCCTTATTGGATAGGTTTTGTGGGTTTAGTTAGATCCAAATCAGCCTTGAATATCAATGTAAGACCACTTTCACTTGTCCATGGGGGACTTTTTCTTATAAGGTCCTCCCATTTAGCTTATGTAATGCCCTGTCACTTTCTAAAGGGCGATGCTTAGCATATTTTTTGATCTTGAATGTGATTTAGTAGAAATTTATATGGATGTATTCACACCCTATGGAATGGCTTTCAAGAATCTCTCTCCAAAATTAGCAATGTCTTTCAAAGACACAGGGAGATGAGCGTCTCCTTAAGCCATGCAAATGCTTGTTCCCAATGAATGAGGGAGTTGTTCTAGGACATTTCCTCTTCTAAAAATGGATTCAAGTGGATCCTAGTAAGATGGAAATAATAAAAAACCTTCATGTACCTCAAAAACAAAGAGATGTCAGAAGATTCTTAGGATTTGTAGGATATTTTAGCAGGTTTATAAATGATTTAAATCAAATCACCTCCTTTATTTTCCTTGTTGACCAAAGATGTTAAGTTTTTTTTACAAATCCATACCAGAATTTATTTGAGAGCACAAAGGAAAAGTTAATGGCAACACCTACTCTTATAGGTTCTAATTGTATCGTTCTGTTTCACATTCACATAGGTGCATCAAACAAGGTAATTGGAGCATATTTAGGTCAACTTGAGGGTAAAATTCTTTATGCAATATACTTCAATAATAAGAATTTATCAAAGGCTTAATTGAATTACACTATAACTAAAAAAAAATCATCATTGTTGTACATTATTTGAATAAGTTTAGACACTATATTACTAGTTACAAGTCTTCTTACATTCTAACCATTCAATGATTAAATATTGATGAAAAAACTAGATGTAAATGTTAGGATAATGATGTTGCTATTGCTTTTACAATAGTTTGATTTAATAATTGTTGACAAAATAGGGAAAGAAAATGTTGTTGCATATTTCTTGTCAAGATTAAACTTTTATGTAGATGAAGGGTTGGTTAATGATAAACTTCCAAGTGAGCATATTTTTTCCATCTCACTTCTCTCTCCATGGTTCACTTTCATTTCCAACTATGTAACCACTTTCCAACTCCCTCCTCACTTGTCTTCAAGGGAGAAATGCAAGATCATTAAACAAAGTGCTTCTTATATTTGGATTGGTGGAAGCCTCTTCAAGTTGGTACATGATCAAGTTTTAAGAAGATTTGTGAGGGAAGATGAGGTCTATGGTATCCTCTAATATTTTCATGATGGACCTTGTCAAGGTCATTTTGTTGCAAGAAGGACATCTTACAAGATCCGATAAGAAGGATACTTTTGGCCATCTCTTCATAATGATACCAAAAGATACATTGCATAACGTGATGAGTACTAGAGAATGGAAATCCTACAAGTAAAAATGAAATTCTCCTTCAACCTCAAGTGTCCCTTGAGCTATTTTAGAAATGGGGCATGACTTCATTGGTCCTATTGATCCCCCATACAAACAAAAAAAGTAGATCATTGTATGCATTGAATACTTAACCAAATGGGATAAAATAAATGCAGTATAGGTAGCCACTGAGAAAAAGGTAGTTGATTTCTTAAAGGAGAATATTTTCTACAAGTTTGGTTTTCCAAGAGAGATAATGGAAAATCAAGGCACCCAATTTACTTCCAACTTGATTGAGGTAATAATGAAGAAACATAAAATTCACCATTGGTAGTCCACGTCATACAACCCCCAAGTAAATGGGAACATAGAGGTCACTAATAGAGATTTATATAACACTTTTACTAAGGTAATTAGTGGAAAAAAGAAAGATTGGGAATAAAGGCCTGTTGAGGCCACTTGGAACTACAATACTACTTGGAAAACCACCATTGATTTCACTCCCTACAAGTTAGTTTATTGAAAGAAGGCTTTATTACCAGCTGATTTTGAATACAATAGTTTGAAGATGGCATCTCAGCTAGATATGGATTTGACCATGGAACAAACTCAAATCATACAACAACTAAATTACTTGGATGAGTATAGGATGTAGGCAATTCTATATATTAAAGTAGTCCAACTACAATGGAAAATTTGGCATGATCAATACATAAAAACCATAAAATTCCAATGGGGTGATTGGGCTCTCTTGTATGGTTCTAGGTTCAATGACTTCAATGGAAAACTCATAAACGGGTGGTTGGGACCTTAGCTATGGTGGGCTGCTAATTTTTCATTATTGTTATCACTCTTTAACGCCTATTTCATCTATCTCTACCATTCTTTATCACATCATTTATCATGGTTTATCATATAATTCAATTTTATAATTATTTATGCTCTTTTGGATAAATATTATTTCTTATCCTTTATTTTTAATAAATTGATGATTATTATGCATGATTTTACCAATGATGGTTTATTCATAAATTTTTTGTAACATCACTCACCATTTTAGCTCCAAGATGTTTTCTAGATTGCAGATTTGATCTCCAACTCATCATGAAATATTCCAACACAAAAATTCGTTGGAATAAGAAGTGACAGTTTTTCATTGGATGTTTCGGGCAAATGGTGAAGAATCCGGAAAATATAAAACATGGGTTTTGTTCAAAACGGACAGAATTAGTTTTGTAATGAGAAATTTTCCCAAATTCGGTCTGTATTAAGAGAAACGAAAGGTTCTCTGAAGTCATTTTTCTCAGATTCGTTGTTGCGGCCGGTTTCCAAATTATCTCAGTTGCAATACCAAATTCGACCTATTCCTCTTGAATGTTGATGGACAGATATTTCAGATATGATCTTGCTGATCAATTTGTTGTGAATAACCCAATTTTGTTATGGGAATCATTTTGTAATCATCTTTGTTGTAACTTCTCCCTACTCTCTGTGTATTTAAATCAAAACAGAGATCAAAGAAGGGGATTATGAGATAGATCATTAGAGATAGGATAGGATAGGATAGGATAGGAAGAGAGGGGATAATGAAGATATTTTGATATATACATGTAATCACTGTTGAATTACAGACAAACTATGTTATATTTTCATTCAATGAAAGAGTCTGTTGATTTTCCTTGACATGTGCAGATCGAATAGAATGAGACGTGTTGATTAAGCTTGACGGTTTTTAATTCTCTAGTTACTGTAAGTTATTTCCTCCTAGAAGTGGCAAGGGCCTGCCACAACTAGGAGATCTAGATAGATTAGCACCAGCACTGTAGATTTCCATTACCATTTGAATTTTAATTCTGTCACTTCTGTAGGTTGTGATTGTTAATTTCATTGTAGAGCGTGTGTTAATTTCATTACAAAGTGTTTAATTTCTAGCATAAGCATGAGTTATTTTTACATAGGTAGGTGTGGATTAGAGCATTGATTTCATTTTATTTTGTTTATATCATTGCAGAATAGGCCATACGTGAGAGTGTGGTTATTATAGAAACTGAAAGAGATTGGTTAATGCTATTGAACTCTCGGTTGACATCATTTCCATTTGAATTGCTTAATTCAGATTGAGATTGATTTAGATAGAATCAGCTATAAGAGATTATTTAATGCTACTATGCTCTCAGTTGATGTTATTTTCGATTGAATTGCTTGCTTCAGATTTGATTATGGTTTTTCTTAAGATTAAGTCCTGATGCTTATATGTATTATTTCCTTTAAAATTTATAGCTTGAGATTTATGATTGCTCCATTTACTCTTGTATCAAGTTTTATAGTTCAACTTAAAAAGAATTACTCTCTGGATTTATAGCTTGCACATATTGTGTACACTCTTGAAACAAAAAGACTTACATAGGTTGATAATTAATGTGAGACAATTAGGAGTTTTAAAAGACACCTAGTAGCACCCAACATTTTGGCGCCATTGTCGGGGAGAGTGTCACCATTTCACAGAGAGTGATGTATGTTTGATATTTTCTGCTGGGAAAGAATTGGGTATTAAAAATGGAAGGTAAGAACCTATGTAACGAGCAAGTAAAGTGCCTGCTCCTCTACCCGCTTTTTAGCACAATTGCATAGAAGTTGAAGTAGGCGTTTGATGTTTTTCTACTGTGAAATAATTGGGTATTAAAAACAAAAGGTACAAACCTACATAACGAGAAAGTAAAGTGCTTGCTCCTCTGCTTGCTTTTCAGCAGAATTGCATAGGAATTTAAGGTAGAAATGAACGTTTGTATTTTTGTATGAAAGACTAGGAAGAAAAGAAAAAAGGTAGAAATTTTAAAAAACAAATCTCATGATTTCACTTAAGTGGTGATGTAAGCACCACCCATTTCACTAACCAATTGACAGGAACATTTTAAGGAGGAACCTCAAGAAACACATGAAGAACATCTTCTATTATGGTAAGAAATGACTCACATTTCTACTTTTGAATTCCCTATCAAAGATCTAGGAGGAGTGACACAAATGCACGTAATTCCTCCATCTTCTCTACCAAATTTTCATGGTTTGGCAAACGAAGACCCAAATACATTTTTATTTGAGTTTGAAGTACTTTTTAGAGGATACGATTATTGTACTAATGATCAAAGGTTGAAAGTGTTTCCTCTTACTCTAAAAGGAGCAGCTCTCCGATGGTTCATGAGCCTAGGTAGGAACTGCATCCCAACATGGGAGGACATGAAGAACATATTCTTGAAGAAGTACCAAGACTATTGCAAATCCAATGGAGATATTTTCGGTATGACAAGGGGAAGATGAAATCTTGGAGGACTATGTAGAGTGATTTCAATACAACCTTCAAAAACCAAAGCATAAGTATTTGGAAAAAGAGATCTTAAAAACACTCCTACTCAAAGGAATCAAAGATGAATTTTTAGAACTCTTAAATTTGATAGGAAAAGGTGATGTTTTTCAGTTGTCATATAATGATGTTTGTGAATTGTGCATAAGGTATTCAAGAGGAATCTCCAAGGCCGGTAAGAATTCTAGAGAATTTTATTTTTTCTTTTCCAAATCTGCTACAAGAACAAGAGACATAAGAGCTGAAATCAATGTTTTATTTGAAAATTTTAAAGCTGATTTTGTTAGCTCTTTAAATTCACAATTGGATGTTTTCAGAAAAATAAAAAATTTGATGAAGTGTTTTGCCCTCATTACCGAAAGGAGCATCTCATAGATAGTTGTCCTTCCTTGTCTAGGCTGGAAGTAGCATATCAAAGAGATGAGGAAGCTGCAACAAGGTCAAAACCATGGAAATCATGGCCTACAGGTATGGTTCAAAACACTTCCTCTCCATTGTCTTACTTGCATAATCCATTATGGAATGCTCATGTGTTAGGGCAGCCATGCCCATCTCAATATAACACCCACAAATCTTGTCTACAAGTTTGGCATGGTTCATCTTATGATTGCATGACTACTCACCCTCATCTTGTAGCACAAACACATCCTCCATATTCTTCACCAGCTCTTCCATAACATCTTGTTTTCCTATCAAAATCATCCACTCAGCCCAATCAACTACATCATCAAAATGCTCCATTCTCTACACAATTGTCTGCTCAACTCATTCCACACCCTCACCATAATAAACCAGTACAACATGCTTACAGTGTTGAACTGCAAAATTTACCCACCCTTCCCACCCATTCTATCTCACATGCACCATTGGAGAAAACTTATATTGAGGTTCAGAATGTTTCAAATCCAAAAATTGTAGAAGTTATGGAAGAAAATGAGATTTCTTCTAGTCTGCATCAACAAGTAATTTTAAAAGCTCAAGAACTTCATGATATGATGGTTATGGGAAATCAAGAAAGTAAAGGACATATTGAATATTGGTTTCACTCCATCATTTGTTTACAGCATCACTCCATACTTCAACAATTTTTGACACCACCTTTTCAAGGGAAGTTGGCTTCTCATACCCTAATATTCATTAACATGCATTTTTAAAATTTGGGTATATACACACTTGATGCCTTATTTTGAAAATGGCTCCACTGGAAGTACTCTTATACGTAATCATATTCATTTCTCAAAGCAGAGTAGGTTACTGTAGAAAATAAAATAAATAAGGACATAAATAAATACATCTTGTTTTATGTAAAAATAGTTGTTTTTGTTGCAACATGTTGTGGAAATCAACATCGGTGATAAATTTTTTAATTCATTTGTGTATGTAGATAAATTATAATGGAAATAACAGTTCTAAAAATACTCATATTCATTTTTATCACCGATTTGAAAAAATTGCTTGAATATCATATATTTTTTTGGCTTGTGGGCTTGATGAAATTTCTGAAAACACAGTCGGGACAGTCATGTTTTGAGGGACCAAAAGGGAATATTTTTAAAACAAATTTCTATCATAAGTAGCCCTTGATTTCTACTTTCCAACCCAATTTGAATCACTCAATTTGGATTTGAAACGAAAACGTTATAACCAAAGCATTGACAGGGTGTCTAGTAGACAACTTAGGAATAGAGTTGGGACAATCAATTTTTGGAGGCCTAAATGACTATATTTTTAAAATGTGTTTCTATATTTATTATAACTTGATGTCTACTTTCCAACCCAATTTGAATCACTCACTTTGGATTTGAAATGAAAACATTATAACCAAAACATTGACTGGGTGTCTAGTAGGCAGCTTAGAAACAGACTTGGGACAGTCAGGTTTTGGAGGCCTAAACGACTATATTTTGAAAATATGTTTCTATGGTATATTACCCTATGAATATAGTTTACAAGGAAATTTGAATCACTCATTTTGGATATCGTATGAGAACTTTATGACCACAATACTGATTGTCTATCGTAAATCAGCACTCTTAAAATTCTATTTTTCCGGCTGTTCATTAGAGTATTTGACCCATCAATTCTTCTTGTTTTAAAAACCTGATTCTATTGTAGATAAATGAATGAATATTCTTTCATTTCCAATTTTAATCAGTCAAATCCGTCATCAAACGAAAAAACTATGCTTAAAATATCCACTATTGTTCTAAGTGGGAAAATCGAAAATGACTCCGTTATGCAAGTTGTTTTAAGTAAAATTGACATATCATATCATTAAATTTTTAAAAATTGTTTCTGTTGGTAATATAAATTTGAATTAGCTATCATTTGGCTCTTGAATCACTCGATTCGAACCAAAAACAAAGGAGTTGTGATTAAAACACTGTTGGTTAGTATGGTCGACCACTGCTCTCCCGCGGGTGACAAATAAATTTCACTTTGTTATTTTTTTCCATGGATTTGTTTTACAGAGTAACTAATTGTTAGTGTTTTTCATAATTATTGGATTAGGTTTGTATGAATATATAGGATAAGTTCCTCAGATATAACACCAAAAGGACACCGCTCACAAACAGATCACAGATCAATACACCAGTATTTCAACGTGGTTAAAACCCTCAAAGAGGGAAACAATCCACGGCCTGAGCCAATGCGGCCACTTCAGGCAATGTATTTAAAAATAATGAAAATTTACATAAGCTTCTGCCGTGAATGGTTAACCTACAAATGACCCTCCATGCGCTTTAAATAGAATTCATGGACCAATCGGGTGTTAAGCCACGGATCAAGTGTCGGTAATACCGAGGAGAGAATGAACCATTGGATCACTACATATCGTGACCGTCGGATTGTAAGTTACAAATGTACATAGTAAAGGAACACACTTTACCTAACTCTATACTAGACCAAGTTATACTTAACTATTCCTATGTGTCGGAATATACTAACATCCCCCCTTAAGAACAACTTGGGATAGGATTGAAGGATTTACAAATATGACACAATAGGAGAAGGAAGGAGGCACTAGAGCCTATCCCCCCTTAGTGACAGCTTCCTGAACTCAACCATAAATTGAAGTTTAGTAAACTTCTCTATGAGAGCCTTTGTAAAGATGTCTGCAACTTGATCATCTGTTGAACAATATTGCACTTCAAGAACATGGTCATGAATGAGCTTTCTGATGAAGTGCATGTGTAGTTCAATGTGTTGCTATGCTGATGCTGGACTGGATCTTTGCATAGTTGAATGGCACTTTGATTATCACACCAAAGTGTAGTCGGATTCTGCTGTTGAAAGCCAAACTCTGATAGGATCGGACGAAGCCACAAGGCTTCCTTACTAGCTTCTACGACACCACGATATTCTGCTTTTGCTGAAGAAAGAGAAATGGCACCTTGTTTCTTGCAAGCCCATGTAATAGGTCCTGAACCAAGAGTGAACACATAACCAGTACTAGATTTCCGATCATCAGGGTCACCATCCCAATCGGAATCAGTGAAACCAACCAATAGAGGAGATGCTTTGGCACTGTAATGAATGCCAAACTGAACTATACCTCGAACATAACGAAGTATTCTTTTAGCTGCTTTCCAATGACTTTCACGTGGGGTTTGCATAAACCGAGCAATAAGACCAACAACAAAGGAAGTATCAAGACGAGTATGGGTTAGATACAAAAGTTTTCCTACAAGTTGACGGTATAACGTAGCATCAACTTCAGGGGAAGTACAAGTGACTGAAAGTTTGACTCCAGACTGAAAGGGAGAAGGAGCTGGCTTACAATCTTCCATGTGAAAATGGCATAGAAGATCACAGGCAGACTTGGATTGGGAGAGGAAAATACCTTCCTTGGATTGCAAGACTTGAAGACCAAGAAAATAATGTAAGTGTCCTAAGTTTGTCATTTCAAACTTATTTTTAAGGCTGGACTTCACATGGTTGATAAGGTTGGGATCACTACCAGTGAGGATAAGATCATCAACATAAATAACAAGGATGATAAGTGAGTTGCCCACTTTCTTGGTGTAGACAGTATTGTCAGAATGACACCTAGAAAAGCCAGATTCTAAAAGAAAGCTATTCATTTTGGCATACCAAGCCCGAGTTGCTTGCTTGAGACCATAAAGGGATTTCTTAAGCCGACATACAAGACTGGAGTCTATTTGTATAAACCCAATAGGTTGTTCCATATATATTTCTTCATGCAAATCCCCATGCAAGAAGGTGGATTTACCATCCATCTAATGGACTTCCCATTTGAAAGAGGCAGCAAGGGAAAGAACAAGGCGAACAGAGTTCATTTTGACAACAGGGGAGAAGGTTTCAGTATAGTCAATGCCTTCAACTTGTGAAAAGCCCTTAGCAACAAGACGAGCTTTATGTTTATCAACTTTCCCATCTGGTCCATAC